>JAMKCH010005585.1:0-56335 GCA_023653785.1 Ophioderma brevispina
TAGACCTGGTTGTGTGAATCCCGTATCCTCTTTATATACAGCGTTCATAGTTTAAATGTACCGTTCTACTAGATTCCGGGGGATTTGGTTTGAATACAAGGGGGTGAAACACATCCAAACCCAGTCCGTAGTGCACCCTGATATTTTGGTTATATTTACACCTACCTTCTCCTACGTTATGACAAATTTCGCGCGACAAATTAAAAAATTAATTATAACCTTCCTTTTTCGAATCATTTTTTTTTTTTTTTTTTAAACATTCGTAGTTAGTGAACAAAACCTGCAAGGGCGAAATCTTACACTTGGTCGAAATATTTAACACAATATATTATAAAGCCATTGTAATTCCAAAATTGCCGGCAATTACACTCCCAATATCTTTGTTCAAACAACTATACTGAATAGGGGGGGGGGGGGGGGGGGGGGTTTTGGGGTGGGAAGTTGCGTGAGAAGGGGGGTGGGGTGGGTGGGTTGGTTGGTGGGGGGTGCTTTTTGTTCCTATACCTAATGTTTTGGTCAGTGCCAACTAAACCAATCACTTACACTAATATCAAATTCATTTTTCCTACCATATGTTACCTATTTACATAATATTAAACTCTTTATGAAAGTGCTCAGGTGCCGTGGGTTAAGGCGCTTAAGCCTGTTACAATACACGAGTAACTCCATAATAACAAAGAAAGATTTATAGAAAGAAATCCGATTTCAGATGTAGGATGAAACCGAACGGGTATTGATCGACAATCAAATTCATGTACGACACCACTATCCTCTACAAGAATCGAACCAGGGCCACATGATGAAAGGTGGGCGATTGGACTGCTACAACCTCCCACCCATAATAATATACAGATAAAAAGGATTTTGATCAGAAAGGTAGATACGACAATATAGCGCCACACGCAGGACCCTAGCCGCTTTCATTAAAAACTAAACTTAACTTCTATAAACTTAATCAAGCACTTAAACAACAATTGTGTACAAAAAGCATAAGTTATACAGATAATTAAAAGGCCTACAAAAAACGGAATGGAATAAAAAAATTAAGAGACCGTACAACAAAACATGCTGCCAAAGACTAGAATATGAAATCATGAAAATTGCCCATGAACTAATATACTGCACCTAATACAATCGTTTTTAATCCTGAGTCGAGAAATATAGAGCGATCAAAGAAACAGATGAATAAAAAAAACAAATTCTCGTGGCAGATGCAAACAATAATTAAACATGATAAATGAAAGCTTGCAATATACCAAACCTGATAATGAAGCATAATACACTAGCATTAATATGAAGTTATTAAAATAGCCTCTATTTAACAAGCCCAACAGAAATATCAAAAAATATTCACATCAAAATGATATTGCACATGAAAGATTACCCCATGTTGAATACCGCATGGAAGGTAACTCCTTAAATGCACCACTGTCCACCACAATTGTGAAGTTATATCTTGTCAGCTTACTGATCGAGGGAGTGCTGGAAATTTAGCCCACCCTCAACTACTGGTAGTCTCAATTGGTATTATTTGCGCTAATGCATTGTGATAATTCCTAATAAAACTATAGTCCCTTTGTCACAAAGGCCGAGCGTAGCGAGGCGTCTTGCGCAAATAGGGATACTTCTGTGCAAGCACTTTGTCACAGAGGGGGGATTGTTACCCAAGAGGTTTTCTATATAGATAGAGAGGCAAAACGTTACGTCATCTTTAAAATGCATCGTCTCGCCATGTTTTTGGCCACCACAAAGAAACATAAGAGTACCACAATAAGAAAGCAATGGCTTGCCTCCGCTTCTTCACATACTGTGGGTGCCGCTTAACGCTTTGCATATACACTAATCGGTAGTGATACAAATTGATGTTAAGTGTTAGAGGTGGCCAGGTTGAATAATTGCACCCGGGATTCATGTTATAGACTCTTTTATTATTGCTTACTCATAACCAAAGTCGGAAAGGGGTTTTTTGTGACCCTGTTTGTGGGAATCCGTAATCATAGTATATACGCGTTCATGATTTCTATAGGTACGTTCTACTGGATTCAGTGGGCTTTGGGTTTGAATTACAAGGGGGAACACATCCAAACCAGTTCCGGAGTGCACCCTGACTTGGGTTAGATATGTACACCTACCTCATACTACGGTATGACAAATTCGCGACGAAATTAAAAAATTATTTTTTTTTATTAACCTGGCTTCTTTGAATATTTAAATTCGTAGTAGTGCATTGAACAAAAAACTCAAGGGCGAATATTACATTGGTGAATATTAACTACCAATATATTATAAAAGCCATTGTTATATTCCCAAAATGGCCGGCAATTTACACTCCAATAATCTTTGTTACAAAACAACGATGAAATGAAATGAGTTTTGTGCTCTACCTATGTTGTCAGGGCAAACTAACCCATCAGACACAATATCAATGCATTTTCCACAATATGGTACTATTTTTAAACATAATATAAATCTTTATGCAAAGTGCTCAGGTGGCCGTGGTTTAGAAGCGCAAGCTTGTCAATACAATTACAACGAAGTAGTAAGTAACTCCATCAGAACAAAGAAAAGAAAGAATTATAGAAATGAAATCGATTTCAGATGTAGGAGGAGGAAACCGGAACGGGTATTGATCGACAATCAATTCGCGTACGACCACTAGCTATACAAGAAATCGAACCAGGGCCACATTGATGAAAGGTGGGCGATCGACTGCTACAACCTCCCCCTAATAAATAATAATGGAATAAACAAGGATGTGATCAGGAAAGGTGAGATACAAATATAGCGGCCACACGAAGGTACCTCTAGCCGCCGCTTACATTAAAAACTAAACTTAAAACTTACTAGAACTTAATCAAGCAATAACTTACAATTTTGTACAAAAAGCATAAGTATACAGATAAGTAAAAAAGCCTACAAAAAAACGGAATGAATAAAAAAAAGGCAAGAGACGTTACAAAAAACATGATTGCCCAAGACGAGAATATGAAAAGCATGAAAAATTGACCAGACTAATATACTGCACCTAATACAATCGTTTTTAATCCTGAGCGAGAATATAGAAACGAGCAACGAAACAGAGAACAAATTCTCGTGGCAGATGCAAACAAATTAATTAAACATGATAACAATGAAGCTTGCATATACCAACCTGATAATGAAGCATTAATACACTAGCATTAATATGAAAGTGTTATTAAATTAGCCTCTATGGTAAAAAGCCCAAACAGAAATTATCAAAAACATTGAAACATCAAAATGATATTGCACATGAAGATTACCCAAACATGTGGATCCGCAGGGAAGGACTCCTTAAATGCCACACTGTCCATCCAACAATTGTTAGTATAATCTGTCAGCTAATGATAGAGGAGTGTGGGAAATTAGCCACCTCTACTGTAGTCTCAATTGTATTATGCGATGAATGACATTTTGATAATTCCTAATAAGAACTAAGTCTTTCTTTGGTCAAGGCCGAGCGGAGCGAGGCGTCTGTCTTTGCCGCAAAATAGGATAGTTTGGGCAAGCATGTGTCAATCATATGGGGGATTGTAACAAAGAGGGTCTAATAGATTAGAGAGGGGGCAAAACGTTACGTCATATTAGAAATTATCGTGCTCGAGTTTTGCCGACCCACAAAGAAAACATAGATACCAACAATAGAAAGCAAATGGGCTGCCTCCGATTCTTCAACATACTGTGGGTGCCGCTTTGCATAAAACTAATCGGTTAGTGATAAAAATTATGTATGTGTTAGAGGGGTGGCCAGGTGTAATACTAGTGCACCCGGATCATTGTGCTAAGTACTCTTTTTTCTCATAAGGCAAATGCGTGCGTAGGTGAAAAGATGTATTCATTGAGGCGGTTTATTTAAATCAAGAACGACTGACGGTCATTTCATTCGTTGTGTCGCCATGGGTTTAGGACAAAATTTTATACCCACATCGTGTGCAGGCGACTGTAGGGGATAAAAATAAAGGGCAACGCCTTGATGAAAGGCTAAAAAAAAACATGAGACGAACAAAAAGGAGGTTATGATTTGTAGACATACTGACAAGAGCGATAGTCTGGTGGGCAAAGATTTCGTTCCACGTCCTTTCACATACTTAAGTTTATTTGACGCAGTTCTGAATAAACTCATTACCCCTTGAGAAATAGTTTCATCCAATACTCGGGGCCATTGTTTGCCTTATGTTCAGGTGTTGCACATATGGACCAAGAGCTGCATGTTCTTTTGTTTGGCTAAGTAACCCAATAGTATTCCCTCTCCCTTTTCGCGGTGTGGAGGGTTTATTGTTTGTTCACAACGCAATCTGTCACGAGAGGAGTAAGGTGGGTTCAAGGAGGAAAAATTTCCCACCCGCCACAACCAAGTTTGCATGGTTCCCTTGCCATTGGTTTGGTGCATTATTGGTAATCTTCTCAAGTAAGTGTTTACTGGGGAAAACGTTGGAAATGGTCCTATACAGTGTGCATGATTCTATGGTCTGTATACGGGAGAGGGGCTTGGTAGTTTGAGGTTAATCCGTTTCTAAATTAGGGCATGTGGAATTTTCTGTAAGGAGTTTTCAAGATCGAGGCCAAGTATTATTCGGATAGTGATTTTAAGTGTAAACTCTTCAAGGGGCACACTGTAATAACTTCTATGTAGAATTTATATAGAGGTTGGGACTTGCCACTTTACCTTGTGGGACTTGGATTTTCTCTAGTTGAACTCGGAAATTTTACCCCAAGTTGGAATTGTTATAATTGGACTGTGGACTTTACCTTGTTTGGTTCGGGATGCGATTCCATCGTTTTATAGGTATATTTGAGAAGGAATATGGAGTATATATTGAGGGCTTAGAAGGTTGGGTTTTTAAAATACCTAAATTAGGAAGATTTATTGGTTTTTGGCGGAAAAATTGTCTTGCCATAAAATTAATTATATTTGGTTGATCACATTTTAGTAATTTGTGTATTATTATTATCAAGGCAATGTGTTAAATATTTGGCAAGTCTAAGTATTGATGAGATTTCACGATTTAATTAGTATTTTATATCAATTGGGTACTGATATGGCAAAATATAAATTTAAGAAATGATTTCTATTGAGACCTTCTTCAAGAAGTTAGGCCACTGCCCTCCGGGGGTACTTTACTGGATAGTGGGGACCTACAGGTAGGAATGTAGGTTATTGTGGATTCTAGATATGGCAAAAATATAAATTTAAGAATGTTTCTATTGGGAACTTCTCAAGAAGTTAGGCCGACTGGACCTTCCGGTTACTTACTGGAAGTGGAACATACAGGTGGGAAGTAGGTTATTAGTTGGATCTGGATTGGCAAGTGGACAATAAATGGAATTACTCCCGACAGAGGGATGAGCAAATTTTGTTGTTCAAGTGTTATTTATTTCCGATTTTGGGGTTGTAATCCATTTCAACTTTGCTTATAGGATTATAGTAACATCCGTTTATGATGTAGATATTAATAGTACAAAAGCAGGAGTATTCACTCAGGAAAATGCATAGAAATTGGAAAAAAATCACCCTAACGCAAGATGCACTAGCGACTTGTGAGATTAGTTCATTGGGAGGGTCGTGGAGGGCCAATTTGTGTGAACACGTATTTCAAATACGGATAAAGCGGATATCTCATCTTAGTGGCGCTGTTCTGCGCAGGTTAACGCTCATACAAAAAAAAACGTGTTCACACAATTGGGCAGTCATCTGTGGTTGTGGTGGACACCAGCGCTGTCACGTGCACCTTGGAGCCTAGTTTTTCTGTCTTAAGATAAGCATCCTGATATATCTCACTCTGTGAAGGTGACTTCGTAGGGAAAAATTCAATTATGCAGTATCTTTGTCTAGATTAGTGGGTTCTGAGGTCTCTGGGCTTTGGACAAGACTTTGGCGGGTTGTTGTGACACCTGGTTTTGAATGAGCGCTCCAACCATTCCACTTCCTCAAGCATATTGTTGGAGTTTCTTATAGCTCCATCTGTCGGAATGCTTTGAGCTTCTGCTGAGCCAGATGACATAGCTCGCTCTGAGTGTCAAATTTTGGCTGCTGCTCGGTTATAGCCTTTCCCTTTCCTTAGAAATGCCCAAGGATTGACAGCCTGCAGGCCATTTGGTGACTGATGTATTGAGAAAACATCTGCTTCCCATACTTCTATGGACCATCCACTGCTTCACAGTCAACCACTGATCTTGGTATGATGCATACTTCTTTCTAGCATGTGCATTAGATAGGTTCTCCTCCATAGGGGACGCCCCTCAAGCTCTATGATACACCCTGTCTTTGTTTTGTAGAAAAGATGGTGATATTTGGTCTCATAGCTGTCTCAGTGATTTATGGAGGGGAAGGGAAACACTATTTGTTTGTGTCCCTCCATCAGCGATATCCAGTAGGTTGGACTCGTCATGAATGTGGTTGGCTCTGTCCTTAGGCATTGGTAAGACGGATTTCGGTACGTTTGTAACATCAGCTGTGCGAAAGGGCATGTAGAGATGGAGTTCAGATTCTCAGGTGCGATGGTTTTTCTTGATTTGCTTCTACGGCGTACGGTGCCAGACCTGCAGAGATTGCTTTCAGGTTTGGTCATGGCTGGACAGTTGTATCTCCGCTTTGTAATGAATTGCTACAACCGTTGAGGATGTGGAGCAGTGTACAAAGGACGATTATGACATAACTGGCAGAGTCCCAGATTGGTCTTGCCCCACTGCTTCAGAATGGCAGGGATGGAAGTTGATCATGAATGCCGTGACGTGGAAGACAGCAGCTCTGGGGGGGGCGTCCAGACAAGTTTCTTCCAGGAGGTGTCAACCTTAGAAACCAATTGCAGACTCCAGTTCAAATACGCCCTTGTTTTTCGCACATCCGTAAAGGTGAGTAGCCAACCTGTCTTCCTCATCAATGGAAGAATACTATTGGTAATGTCTGCATCCTGATCTGAGGCTTTTGAATACGTGTCACAAAAACATAGATACACTGTAAATTCTGGCAGGATGTCAACACCTTGATTTTCTATGGCAGGAATTGCCACAAACTGCCACGAAATGTTGCTGTTGTTACAGTATGTAAGCATCCAAATCGTTTTCAAATTTGTAGAAGTGATTCAATAAGTTGGTCCATTCTTATGCCAATTTTTTCCATGCATTAGTGTTTCCTTAAACTAGAGAAAGAAAAAAATTTAATATAGCTGAGCTCAAGAAGAACTTTGCCAGTAGTTTTTGATCTGAAGCTAGAGGGGAAGGTCTGCGCGAGTCAGTAGAACGTTAGCACAGTTACAAGTACTGACGGGAGTACTGTTTGTAGATAAACACATTAGCTATAAGCTATTATTTTTCTGCAGTCATCTTTAAAGTAGAAAAAGGTTTAGGTTTTGCGAATCAAAAATATTCCAAGGTTCAAAAATCCGGGAAATATTTAAAGGGGGGTAAGCAGGATTGCTGATCCGAAACACACGAAAAATCATCAAAATTCGATTTGGTATTTTTTGTTACTGGCTAGAGTGCCTAACATAACCTACCGGCAAGTGGTTGACTTGAAAATCCGATATATAAAGACAAGGGCCAGTACTTTTCATCGGATCTGTGATTTCCTATACGTGCGTTCAAAATTCCAACTTGCAGATCATAAAGTCTTTCCATGTGAATATCCCGATTTATAAGCGTAACTATTGTACAACATGACCTGTACGGTTTGGCAGCAAACACAAAGGTTATTGATCCCTTTGTTTATTCTGTACTGGTGTAAAACACAACCAGCTGTTTAGTGGTAGCATTTGAATCGTTCATCCCTTGTATGTCTATATTGCCGGGACACCGATGAGGACAAATTTCTCAAATATTTCACTTTTTTCACTATGGGTGTTTTTTTTTCCTCATTAAAGTAGTTATATCGAATTGTACATAGTGATCCTATGGATTTATAAGCTAAAAAGCATTTCCATCATTTTGGTATTCTTCGCATTATCGCTGCTTATCCCTTCATGGATTGATGGGCGGCGATTGAGGGTTCTACCAATATATTTTGCCCGGGGATTCGCTTGAAAAGGCAGACTTGGCTAAGATTTGTTCCAATATTCCATAGTTCCCTCGGTATATCTGGTACCACCTTCAATTCACCCAATATTGGATCATACTTGGTCCAGCAGAAGTCTCGCTGGCCAAAGACGTTCTACGCCGGTACACAGCTTGACATCTATGACCTCGCTGACCTTTGACCGCATTGGCAAACAGGAATGCAGACGAAATGCGTCCCGAAAATGCATGATTTTTAACATGCAACCTTCTTTTTCGTACATTTAAGAGTTAGTTTTCAAATGTAAACATTATAGACATGTTACGGGACGTACCCAAGCTCAGGAAGTAACCTCCCGTGGTCATAAAACAAAAATTCACAGACTATTATAAGAAGAGTGACTTGACCAGATGTAAATTCAAAAACAATGATTTTAATACTAAATTAAAATGATCTGAATCACTTCAAGAAGATACAATTATAATATGCACAAAAGTATTATATTTCTTATATTTACAAACACACCATGCACATAATCATTAAGTTACCAAAGCGTTATATTATAGAAAGAGAGGCAAAACGGTACGTAATCTTTAGAAATTCACAGTCTTGCATGTGTTTTGGCCGACCACAAAGAAAAATTAGAGTACCAACAATAGAAAGCAATGGCTGCCTCCGCTTCTTCCAAATTACTGTGGGTGCCGCTTTGAATATAAACTAATCGGTAGTAGTCGTGAATACAAATTAGTAGGTGTTAGACCTGCGCCCCCGGGCAAAAAGGGGTCTCCTTGGTGGAAAGGTGTGGGGAAGAATAGCCCCCTCGTCATCCGTTTTTGTCCTCTTCACTCCCCTCTTCCCTCTTTTCTCCCGTTCCCACCCATTGCCTACCCCGTCACTCTGTACAGGATCATGTGCTAAGATACTCTTTGTTCTCATAATGCAATGCGCGCTGTAGGTGTAAATGAAAAGATGTATTCATGAGGCGGTTTATTAAATCAAGACAGACTGATGTGTCATTTCATTCGGGTGTGGCCATGGGTAGGACAAAATTTTTAACTCACCAATAAGACCCAACATCCAACCAAACTGAATATTTTGGCGCGATTTGTTTGTTATCGAATTGACATTAGTGTGTAAAAAAAACCCCCCCCAAGCACCCAAACTGATAATTATTACGTGTTGCAATAGTCAAAATTGTCAGCGCCCAGCACGGGCAACGAATGGTTTGAATGCGTTTCACCCTTGTTAATTACTATTAAAGTTAAGAGTTCTTTGTTGGGTGCGCACCAGTCTGTGTAGAATCAGGTCCACATATATCTTGGCGACACCATTGGCTTGGCATCTGTTCTGTAGTTTCCGCACGAATGCGCAAAAGTCCTTTTGGTCTAGAAACGGACGATTTAATTTCCGTGCAGCTCTGACAATTCTGACAACTTTCCAGAATTTTAATAAAGAACCATAAATTTTTATAAATCACAATGTTATGCAGTTCGCAGTCTCTGTTTGAGAGGTCTACACTATCAACGTATTTCTTATCAACTGGCAGGCAAAGAAAATTGACTTGCAACAGAGAATTTTCTTAGCAAATTTCCCATGAGGCAACAAAACAAGCGAGACAAGTAGCAATATCCAAGTCCTTTTCGTTCGCGGAAACATGGTCCACAGCCTGTGACCTAATGGGGTTTTGTTGTGATGTCATAGCAATTACAGTCTATTGTACATCAACAAAGTGTGAAATCCTGTTCTAAGGTAAACAAAGAACCTCTGTAGGTTCTTAGAATGGAGAGATAAGACACTGTGCTCCTATGTCCTTCGACTGCGACAAATCTTAGTGACATGTTCTTCCACCAAAACTCTAGTCCATGTAGAACTAGGTCAATCAGAAAGTCATGATTATTGCACACCACATTGCAAGTTTCATCATTAAATTTTTCCAGTCTCCACAATCATAAATTTATATGATTAAATTTACATGATTTAATTAAACAATACCAAAAAAAATAATACAATATCAGGAGTGTGTCGCAACCATGGAAAATATTTGTACTTGGTTTATTACTTTTATTATATTGATAAATTAATATACTAATTAATTTTATTGATTTATTAATTAATATTTTTATTTTTTACTTTGGCATTTTGCAGTGAAGAATGTCACACTTACATGTGAATGATTCAATGAAGCTTGATGCGATGGGATTGGCGGAACGTCTGATGCCGTCACAGGCATAATGTTCCCGTACCCTGTTGCGTTATTGTCGTCTCGAGATACGAGAAAGGCTACATTATCTGGAGCTTCCTCACTTTTGCAAATGACCGTGCAGCTGTTGGAGGTAAATTGTAGTAATGGCTATGTTGATGTCATTCATCATTGTGTCATTAACGAATATTCCAAGTGACACATTTGGAATAAACACTTAAGTGACAAGGGGGGGGGGGGTTCTACGGACCCCCAAAATGTTTGTTCGCGCTGGCCGGCTTTACGCGTTTGGGGGATTTTTTGCGACCGACATTTGTTTAATTGTCTGACTTTAAATGCGCCTTTTCATCCAAAAAAAAAATTTAAAAGCGGCCCAAGCGTTAATGAGTTAATTAGTGGGGGTCCCATGGAACCCCCCCCTTGGCACGAACGGAAGTCATCTGAGAAATTTTTAATTATCAAAGAACCAGGCTATTTTTTGCTGATATATGTTCACACATACATGTAAGTAAACAATAATTAGGACATAAAAAAATAATTAACCCTTTATGTGATGAAAACAAACGATTTCATCGTGGACGTTGCTAAAACCGTAACTGTACAAAGGCTATGGGAAAATGACGTGTTTTTGCAAACACCCGTTTTGAAAAAATACAGGACACCTAAAACTGCAGGTTTTTTGTTAATATATGGCTAATGGGGTCTTTTGAAATAGATATCAACATAAAATAAGTTTTCAAAAAGTTTGATGTAAGCGCAAGGCATTGAAATTACCGTTCTTTTTGTCCAATTTCGCATGTTTTGAAAACAATGTTTTGCCCCTAATTGAGGCTCCGAAAATAACAATTTCATTTTTATTGCCGATTTGGGGTGTCTTATGACCTTCACGTGTGGTATAAATTTCGTGCAAAATTACTTCGGGGAAAGTGGTTTGGTCCCATGGGAACCTACCCCCCCCCCTCCCCTTGGGCACCACCGGAGTGAAAACCCCTTGGTCACCTTAAGTGTTAAAAGGTATTTTGCTAAGCTTTTTCATACATAAAACACACTTGGATGTTTTTGTTTGGGGGTTGGGGGAGTTTTTTTTTAATATTTTTAATTTTTTTCATGCAAATATGTAAATACCGATGGTGAGAGAGAGTGGAGAGGAGCGGATGGAAGACAGATAGAAAGAGATGGAGGGAAGAGATGGCAAGACCACATAGCACGCATATAGTGGCCCAACAAGGGTCCAAAAAGAGGATTGGGGATTTGAGAGAGAGAGAGATGGAGGGAGAGTGAGAAAGAGGGGAACGTGAAAGATTAGGAGAAATGGAGTGCATCTCGAATATAACATCGCGTCACGTCAAGTCAAGTCGCGTTCAATAATTTTGAAAAAGTATAGTTTGCCCTTATTGCGGTTCATATCCAAAGTTATAACGCAAAATATCTCAAGGTCACATGGGTGTAATTTTGTCAAAATCCATGCATTGTTTTAAAAAATTATTTGACTTACCTTGACTGAACTGGATCTGACGTGGTGTCCCTTTGCTCTCTCATGGGTAATTCTCCTCCATTCTGGGCTGCCCTTTGCAATAGATTCGGCATGTTAGGAGGTCCAGCCTGTGTTCCTTGGGGATTCTGGTTTGCCCTTTCTTCTTGCTTGTGGCGACCTGGCTTCCTACGCTGGTTGAAGTCTTGCGTATAGGCTTGGTATGGTAATCTGTGTTCCGCCCGGCATCCTACGACCTGTCCAACCCCCTTCAACAGCCGTCTCCTGGTGACTTCCATCCTTGATGTGCATGTTGATGTCAGAACGCTGTTTAAAATTTCATTCATCTTTCTATTTTAGTCCGAAGTTCACTCCTAGGATGGACAGGAGACATCCTCACCTCAAAGCTTTCTAGCTTTTTTTGGGCAGTCGGCCTTGCGCAATATCCAGGACTCTGCTCCATAGGTGGCAATGGGAAGTAATAATACTGGTAAATATTCTGACTTTGAGCGATCTTGTTATGTGTTCATGATTTGCTCCAGGATGGTATTTTCCTGAGTCTACCGAAGATTGCCCATGCTGCCAGTCTTGTACGCCTCTTGATGTCCTCCTTAACCGAAGGCACATTATATATCGAGAAAGACAAAATCATTTACTTTGTCAATGGGTGTCTGGTTAGGTGATGTCTCTTTGGTCATCGGACATGATCTTGCTTTTAGATGGGTTATGATCTTTCATTCCCATTGGCGCGAGGCTTTTTCCATTCTTTCTGTGGATAGCTGGAATTTTTTCAAAGACCATTTCCCGCAGGGTTGTGTCATCGGGATAACGAATGTTGTTGATATTCATCTCTCCCATTTGGATGTCCGGAGCCTAGTTTTGATCTCCTCTCATTACAAATTCCTAAGAAGAGATTGAAGAGGCCTGGAGATAGAAGTCATCCCTGTCTCACACACAAACGAGACTAGAACCAGTCATGAGTTTTTCCATTCCCCCCTTACTGAGCATATGGTTTGCTCATCAATCTTTTCAATTATGTCTACCAGCTTGCTGTCAACCCCAATTGATCTTAAGCATTTCCAGAGTGCCTCTCTCCAAATGGTATCAAATGCTGCTTTAAAATCTACAATAGTTTCCATTGTTTATAGGAATGCGTCTTTTCTTGGCCTTCCTAATATCACTTGGCGAACAATAAATACAGCAGCAGTAGTACCCTCTTGACCTTCTAAATCCACATTGCTCCCCTCTCCAAGGTAGTCATCTATGGTTGCCTGGATCCCCGGTTCAAAATCTTCTACAGAATACTTTCCCTGGGATGTACAGTCAAGTAATTGCGCTATAGTTGGCGGGATCTAGTTGCTCACCTTTCTTGTATACTGGAGTTATCAGGCCCTTGCTCCCGTTCCTTCTGGACTTTCCCCTTCTACCCAGGCAGTGGTTTGATATTGTCAACAGGAAGCTGTCGCATAAGCTGGACCACCTGCTTTCAGGGTTCAGCAGAGATTTTGATCCCATCCACATGCTTTGTTATTTTTCAGTTTCTTAATGGCCGCTTCTACTTCCTCTATTGAGAAGGCTGCATGTTGATTTAGAAAACTCATTACTTATCTGGAGCATTTTTGAGGGAGCCATGTTTGTCTTTGGCAGCTGCTGGCAGTTTAGCTCTTTTCACTCGCTAGTCTTCTACGGAGCACTTGAAGAGTTCATGGCTGTTGTTCTTAGCATGTGCATCTTCCATCTCTTTAATTTCCTTTTCGAGCATCGTCTTCTTTTTCCAGCTCTTTACTTGATATTTGACCTCCTTGTTCAGTTTGGAATAGTTGGACTTATGTATGTGCATTTGGTTGTTCATCTTTGGATCCTTGCGGTCCTTCTTTTTGACATGCCTCTATTCTCTTCATGGATCCCCTTAATGTTGCCGGGCCTCTTTTTCAACACACCCACTGTTATTTTATTGGTATTTTCCTTGAAGTTTGTCCAGCCCTTCAACAGCAGTGGTCCTTCTAATTGAGGAGTGGTCGCAAAGCACCACCTACTTTAAAAAAGGGTGTCATATTATTCGTTCACTTGTACATTTATAAAGCATACATCAATACAATGAATGTCTATGACATTTTATCTAAGCATGCAAATTATAATCCGGGCTGATTGGGCCCTAGGGGAATAACAGGTCAAGTCTGAAAGTCCCATATTGAACTTTCAGCACAGAAACATCTCTTTTTTATCATGTTGATTGTTTGATGCCCTGACAATTCATACCGTTTTTAACAAAATAAGACCTTGTGTACTTTAAGGACGAGTTTGAAGTGTTAGCATCCCATTGTACCAAAACTATGTCATAGAATGGTAAACTATATATTTTTTGACGCTTATCATGGCTGAATAAAATGGTATTATATGTATTTGGTAATACGACTTAAATTTTATCCCGTACAAACTTTTTCCCTTTCCCTTTTTCCCCTTATTTGTCCACTTTATATTTAGTCTTAGATTTTTAACCTATTGTTATTCTCCTGATACATATACTACCAAAAGCCCCTTTGTTGCAATTATGGTTGGGGGTCAAAACATAACTTCCCTCCCTCTTTATAATGTCAATTAATTTCAACGAAGATCTTTTGACCGAATGAAGGGAAAGGGTTGGAAATGACCGACTGACTTCGACTTGAAACTGAAGTGTAGCTTTCGAACATATGCTCTTATGCCCTGTATATTATAATTGTCAGTTTGTTAAACCGAATGTTTTGGAGTGGAAAAAATAACGGATTATTTTTGATTTATTTTGCATACGAACCCTGCATTACTGTCCGCATGGACGCGAACATGCATCAACCGCATGAATTGCGACGAGTTTCTGATATACGTAGGCGCTGAAGGTAATTCGAAAAAGCTACGTGAAACGTACGATCACAAGCTCAAATGTATGATCAGGTGGTTAACAAGCGCTTACCAAAAACCCTTCGAGTTATTACCGTATATTTATACATCACTTTAACACTTAAGTGTATAAAGGGGGTCCACGTGGACCCAACATTTTTTTTTCGTACGCCATTTTTTAACGGTAAATTATTTTCGCCCAAAATTTTATGTAATTGCCTAAATATCAGTTGCGCATATTTTGGTGAAAAAAAATAAAATTGGCCATGGCGTTATTATGCTAATTAGCATAATTAAGCATTTTGGTGGTGCTATTCAAAATTTGTTTTGCCCCTTAAATCGTACTGGAGTAACTTTTTTAAATTTTTATTTCAGCAATGTAAATATATTTACTTTCTCCTATTATGGGCCACATTTTATGGGAAAAGTCCTTCGGGAAAATGGTTTTTCATTTTTCGGCGGGGGAATGGGGTGCGCATTGCAAAAATCGGTTTTTAGACCGCCATTTTGAATCCGTACAACCGATTTTCATTGTTTTCCTGTTATGTGGTCATATTGATGTACCCCATCAATGACCAGCGTTTTGGTAAAAAATTCCACTGGCAAAGTGATTTTCAGGGGGGTCCATGTGGACCCCCCCCCATACACAAATGGGAGTGCACAAGACCTTAAACACTTAAGTGTTAATATAAAGGTATGCATTGCATTATACTTCAGGGTTTTGAGAATACAATGTGCGTATTTGTTTAAAGAACAATATTATCTACGTGAATGGTATTGTACTTTTGGGATTTGAGACAATGTAAACGTATATAATTTTAAAAACAATCGCTCGTGAAATCCATCTGACCTTTTTAAAGAGGCACTGGCACATTTGACAAATAGTGCGTCCTCAAGATTTGTCAATATCGATATTTTTGCATGGTTGTAAAGCTTTTATATACATCAGCCCTCACCTGAAATGATTAAGACCAGATCAGCGTCCTTATGGGTAAACCGAACGCTTTTATAATTAATGTCGCCGGCGACATTAATTCAGCAGACGACGGAAATGGCATTTAACACAAGAAAACGCACGCCGTATGCATGTTTCGCACGTCATGCACCCTGTTTGACGGGTCTGTGACCATTTTTTAATATCAATACAGTACGAGTCTATGATAGTCATGTAATATACACATTTGTTGATTAAAGTTATGGAAAACTTAAAAATTAGCCTACAAATTACCTGGATGTTTTTGACCTCTTATTAACGTCCCTATCTGTTTTTGAGTTTGTTATTTTTATGTGTAAAACGTATCTCTATTCTTCCAATGGCCTAGACTATCATTTGAGAGCAAATTGAAGAAATTTCATATTTTGTGAAAATGTGCCAGTGCCGCTTTAAGTAGTGACGTTTCACTTCCTAACATGACGCTTTCTCAAACTGATGTGACAGCTGATCCTTGGATTGACTTGGTGACGTCAGGCAAAGTGACGTCCTCTGGATAAGCTTATCGTAGAGATGACTGAGTTGTTAGGCCCCTTGTCTACATTCATCAAGATCTTCCTATGATCTAGGCCTCCTTTCCTTCATCAATATAAGTGGGATAGGGAGCTAAAAGCTGTTGCAATTCTGGCAATTATGCAAGCTATGAAGCCTCAACTCATTGTTTGGCCAAATACAGTTACCATCAGAAGGTCGTAACTCAGAGTTAAGGCTTTCTGTTAGTAAACAAAGTGTGCACCATTGAGATGTGGTGAAGTGTTATTTTGCTTTATAGGCAATTGGAAGTAGACTTAAGTTAAGGCTTCATGGTTTTCAGAATCTGTAGGTGTTACCGATTTTTTTGGTACCAAAACCTCAAAATCACCAAAAAGTGAGTTACGTCCTTCTGTTTGGCAACCCTCGATATGATGTGTTTTTTTTATAATTGTTGTATTTGAATTTATTGAAGTGAAGTTTTAATATTGCATCGTATATTGATATAATTATAATGTTAATTTTTCTTTAATCTTTATGACACGATATGAACGGTTTCCGAATTCATAGGGTGTCAGAAAAGTATGTCAGAAAAGGATGTCACCTTATGGAAACACCCATATGACACAATCGTGTTGAGTTGTCGTTAAATTTTATTACTCACTCAAAGTATTCCATTTTGAAGTCCTTAAAATGGACATTTACGACACATGGATGGATTGAGTAATTTATCCTCAAGCGCAGGGGGAGAGCTCCAGGGGACGCCCCCCTCGTGTGATATTAAAAAAAATCAACCAGGAAAAAAGTAGACATAAAAGTTAAACGGTTCGAGTAATTAGTTTTGTCTCCTATATGTGCAGCCACTCTTTATTTAAATTATTGCATTATACATCCGGGATTAAAATACCACAATGTAACCGTCTGTTTTACAAGCTAATACGTAAATGACATTATATACGCCTGGGATTTCACAACAATGTTAACACCTGTTTTACATAACTTAGAAACGGTGTAGAAAGTAGATCTAGTCTGCCGGGAGCCATAGTCCGGGCTGCATAGACGACAACGAAATAAAGCGTGAAACTACATGTATGTTGCGTGCCCGGAGATGCGTGAAGAGTCTGAATCGAGTGCCCTATTCTTTACCGTTGTTTGGTCATGGGATCCAATGAAAAATTGTTCATTTTGATCACATACTTCGCAGAAGTAAACCATTTTTCTACTATAAATAATAATAAATATTATAATTACCATTTATTGGGTATGGCAATTGCAAAGGTTGCACATTTTCATGAAAATGAATAAAATGCCATCTCAATTTCTTTTCTGAATATCAGTGATCAAGGGACATACACTATGATACATCGACTCAAGCAAATAATGGCGTTATTGATAAGTAAATCCACCTGGTATTCAGCGGAAAATGCACTTCAGATTCCCCTTTGTTTATTTAGAACTGCAGAGCCATTGTTACTGTCCATGCAGTTGAAAAGATGTCAGGCGTTATAGACTCATTAGCCCCGCCCAGTTTAGGGTAGACGTTTCACATAGAAGTCTCAAATACGCAAATGAGGTACTGCCATTGATTCCGTCATGCTCTGTATGATGTTGTTCAGTAGCGCAGGACGGAATCATTGGCAATACCTCATTTGTATACTTGGACTTCTATATGAAATGTCTACCCAGTTTTGATTGAGGTGGCCTCGTTCGCGATTACAATAAACTTTGAGGTTCTACTGTGAGTTCAATAATTTTGACTGTATATTTCATCATTTATTGAAAGAAGAAACTATAATGTGAACAAAACTCATGGTGGATATGTTGCTTGGTAAGCTGTGACCTAACATCTTTGTGCAGAACCAAGATCCATAACTTATAGCTGGACCTCATTTCTATTCAATTTACCACCATGTATTTTGAAAAATACAAAAGAAGGGGGTCTAGCGACCTAGGCTAACAATAAGGTAAATTTAATAGAAATGGGGTTGCGCGGCAAGTTACTGTATAAGTTAAGTTTTGTTTCTGCACAACGGTGTTAGGTCACAGTCTGCCAAACAACTTTCTTTCATGATTTTTGTTCATCTTTGTTTCCTTTTCGGAAAATGATGAAATATACGGTCAAAGTTAATATTTATTAATAAAGGTGTATTTATTAGTGAAAGAGGACAAGTATCTTGTGCTTTGCGTCATGAAAAAAAATAGCTCAATCTTAATCGGGTGATGAGCACCTGGACATCTCAACTGTGAGGGTAATAACAATGGCTCTGTACTTCCAGATTAAAAGTAATTTGAAGTGCTTTATCCTCTGCATACCGAGCGGATTTACTGGATACCAACAGTGCTATTATTTGCCCGAGTCGATTCAGCATGATTTAATACATCTGGTCAGTGATATTTAGGTAAAGAAATTGTGACGACATTTTATTAATTTTCAATCAAATGTGCAACTTTTGCACTTGCCATACCCCAGAGTATTGAAAGGTATAATTAGACAATAATAATATCTGCGCAGAAATCGGTTACTTCGCCGATATGCGTAACCATGGTCCTTATGCAAGCATCTTTCTCTCTTTGATCCAATGGAGTATGTAGATGGACTATGAAGCCGGCTGCCTATAAAAAAGACCATGTGACCTTATATATATATATATATATATATATTATATATATATATATATATATTATATATATATATATAATATATATATATATATATATTATATATATATATAGATATATATATATATATATATTATATATATATATATAATATATATATATATATATAGATATATATATATATATACACATACATATACCCCGTGTGTCCCAAAAAAACGCAACACTTGGTGGCAGGTGCCATCAGTTTTGAACAAAAGCACGTGACTACTAATTCTTTGTTTTAAGGTAAGATGGGACTGTTACCTAATATCCCTGAAAAGTTTATAAATTTAAAGTCAATATTTTTTAAGATATGAACCCAGAAATCAAGTAACCTGCAGGACCCACTTAACCAAATTGAGGCGCTATTAACTACAAAATACGGCACTGTACGTTTTGCGCCCAGAACCACCAATATGAATCTCTAAGTCCAACCACCATTTTCCTTTTTTATAGACAGCTACTGCAACAGATATAACATATTAATGTTTCCATCGGTAATAACAGCTAAAAACATGCATTTTAACACACTTAAAAGATCAAATTAGGAATGTATGATCAACAAACTCTTCGTATTGTCCAAATAAGACAGCACTGGGTTAGAGCTAATCATTGATCATCATTTTGTGACGGCAAACAAAAAGTTATCTTAACCCAAAATTTAATGACAGAATGAATATACTGATCTTGTTATTGAGTTTTGTGTTGAAAACATAGGTTTTGCTTTCATAAAGTTGAGAATGTAACATTATTTTCAGTAACAAGAAAGGTGCAGCCCAACGCATTTATCATTTTATGTAATGTGGAGTTTGTCTATGACTTAGTCATAGTTTTATGTCGTCCTGCAACATATTTTATCACCAATAAATTAATGCTTTATCACAGTTAATAATTATGTAAATGCAGTCATTTGACCCAGTGGAAGTTGTCCTGCAAGAAATTTGGGCAAGTAAATGTTGATTGCAATCAATATTGTATTTGCCATTCTGTTCTTCATTGACAGTCTTGTGGTTACCAGTCCTCATTTTTTGTCAAATGGGTTCTGTGGGCCACTTGCTTGTTGAGGTCATATCTTAAAAACTATTAATTCTACCTTTATGAACTTTTCAGGGGTATTAGATAACAGTCCCATCTTACCTTACAACAAAGAATAGGTAGTCACGTGCTTTTGTTCATAACGGTTTCTAGACCATTTTGTCCTGCTGAATCTAAATCCGATGGATGCCAGATGAAAAACCATGAGCATTTTCGAAGAAACGCAAAAATCCAAAATGGCCACCAAAGCCCTAAAAACTCATCTGTTAATAGCTCACAAGTTGTATTTGTTTGCCTGGCCAGTCAAAACATCCATTGTGGCCAATTAAAATATGTTTCATTAACCACCTAATTAAGAAATTCAATATGGCCGCCAATACAACAACACATATGATATCTATCTACTTTTGACCGTAGAATGGTAACTTGGTACAGATACTTATGTTTTACCAATCAATATGTTGATCGAGCCCATTATGAATAGCTTTCAATAATTTGATAATTAAATCACTAAACCATTCAAGATGGCTTCAAAATGGCAAAATTCATTACTACATTTTAACCAAGAGCTGCAATGTATATGTATATCACTATAACTCATTGATATCTGCAAGATGGCATCCTAGATGGGCGTTCAATTTGGCTGCAAATGTCAGTCAGTAAAGGCCAGTATTTCATTCACGCTGTAGGCTAAATATATATTGTTGTGGTTTTTAGTTTGAATTATCACTAACAAAAATCCCGGAAAGGCTATCTTAAGTGTCATTGAGTCGTTATTCATTAAATATCATAATATGGATGCCAATGGACGCCTAAAACCTACCAAAAAAAAGAGACAAATCTCTAGACTATTAGTGATCGGATTTTTCGCCGCTAAGCAAGTGCCATTTCCAGCCATATCGGAAGCCATCTTGGATGCTATAATGAAGGAATTTATAATCACATTTTTGAAAAATATTAGTTATGATTTTAACTAATTTCTTGACTGTCAAAACGCAAGGATAGATACCAAACTGCAATCAAAAGTAGACAACGATCAGACACTCTATTGTATTGTCGGCCATATTGAATTAATTGATTGCGTGGTTACAGAATCATATGTTAATTGGTCACAATGAATGTTTTAATAACATGACCGGCTGATAAATCAATTTTTGATTGAACAACATATGAACGTTTTGTGTTTTGGTGGCCATTTTGATTTTTTGCGTTTCTACAAATATGCTCAAGGTTTCTCGTCTGGCATCCATCGGATTAAGAATCGGCATACAAAAACTGGTCTAGAAATCATTGAAAATCATTATATATCTAATAAACAAGGTTGATATTAGTTATCAATGGACTAGTGTATGTGTATGTATTGTTGCAAGGCAGCGTGTGATTCAGTAGTTGTATACGTAGGTTTTTATCCTGGTCGCACCACTTTAATAGTCGGCGGGTTTAGAATTATTTTATTATTTCTCTTATTTTTTTTTATATTTAACATTTGGTTTTTATAGAGCATATTGTAAAAATGATTTATGGACAGCCGAATAGACACTAATATCGATTTGTGAACAGTAATTAACGCGTCACAGTGTAACTTGTCTGTGCACCATCAATAAATAAATATATGAGGCTCGTTCAAAGACTGCAATGCTAGTTACGTATTATGTTTTAATATGCGTTTGATATTTATCAGACGCGAGTCTGTATATTAAAATTGGTCTACTTTTGAGGGTCCAAAATGTGTGTGCATGTATTGAGGGTAGGTACTGCCTTTTGCATTTGGAGTGGAAATTGTCAACGGTTTTGGTTAGAGGGAGCAGTATTTGGGGCTATAAATTGAATATGTTATGTGTTGAAGTCTTTTCCAGGGCCGAAAGGCTTGTGAGCACTGTGTTTTGGTGGAGGAAAAAGGTGGATTTTTAGATGAATTCTGAGGCAAGTTATTTCAATAAATGAAGTACATCTAGAGACTTGCCAATGCGGAATATTCCATGTTCTTAAACGGGGGGGGGGGGGGGATCATATTGAGGAAATGTATAATGAGTGTGCTTGGAGAGAGTTGGTGAATAAAATGTAAAAAATATTGGAAATCTGAAGCCATCTGGGGATGATTAACAGGGAACATTTAAGATGTGTTACTGAAGAAGGATATAAGTTGTTGTTTTTATCAGATCCGAATGTTACATTTTTGCGAGATGGTTTCAACTTGCATTGTGGACTGAAGAATGTGGAAGAATCAAGCAATCGAATCCAATATCCCATAATACATTGTGTCAAGTTATCCTAAATAATTGCTGGTAAATAGTGTAACATCACGATCTGTACATGCAGTCTTTAATGCCCCATCTATTGTTATGGGATATGGTGAAATTGATTAAATGGTCTTATCTCATAACTTATCACCTAATTTGTGACCTCTAAATGATATGTGAAACAATCGATTAATCAAATGCAATATCCCATAATACATTGTGTCAAAACACTTATCCCGAATAACGCTGGTCTGGTATAGCAGAATAACAGATGTCAGACCTAATCTAAGTCCCATATTGTTTTGTGGGATATGTGCGAGATGCATGCATCTTGGCCTCTTAAAGTGCTCCAAGGGGCTTCCCTGCTATAGGCCTACTGTTTATTGTCCTATCTAATTGACAATTTACTGTGCTAACTACTAAATAAAATTTAAATAATTTTGGTTTTGTTGTGAACAGAGTTGGTTATAATCCAAAACATGTTGTAAATGAGAAAAAATCAGCCCAATTTGATAAACATGACATGCTGTAAATGTAGTTTATTTTTGAGGTATTTGGAAGACTGTGTACATGTAGATTGGAAATGGTGGCTGTAGGAATTACAAATAGAAAGAATATATCAGAGAAAGTGAGAAATGAGTGAGGGGTGGGGGGCACTCAACTTGACTGGGTAGGGATATGTGTGGCCCTACTTCCGAACTTAGGGGCTTGGGAACTGATTTTGTCTGTTAAATTAGGGCCTTTGGAGGGAATTTGCAGGCTTTAGAACTCAAATGTGGCTCAAATTAATAATATTTATTTGAATTCCTTTCAACATGGTGCGTTGTACATGCAAAATACAAAATACAAGCAAGTTATCCTGGAAAACTGAATGGGCTGAAAAATACCCAAGCACTTAAGTGCACACTTTTCCTATTAAGCAGGACATAATGCAAAAAATACATGAAAAATAGCAGTACCGGTATTTTAAAAAAATCCTAGAATTTAAATAAAATCGCAAAATTAAATAATATAATTCGTAGAGTTAATCACATACAAAAAATACTTCATCTTGTGGTTGCAAGCAGAACCTCAATTTTATGAAGTCGAAGTAAAATTCTTTACAACCAGTCCTGAAAGTTCCCACATTTTGAGCCAAATGCAATGTTGACGGAATCTCGTTCCACAGACGAGGAAGTGAGACAAACATAGAATAATAGAAAGAGTTACTTCTAGCAATTCTGTGTAAAAGCCTTGAATTATTCTGAGGCTTTAGAAGGGGACCTCAAGAACTAGAAAAGTGAACTTTTGGGTATTTGGTAAAAAGTGTGGAGGTAGTGTGGAAATCACAGTGCCCTGAGTTGGTTGGGCACCTGTTAGATGAGGAGAATCTTAGTTGCTTGGGAAGGGTGCTCTGTGGCAGCCTGAAAGGGGTTCTGTTATTTATTATTCAAAATAGAAATCAAATTTACACCATGTGAGCTAAGGTCAAAAAACTAGGTGACCCATTTGAAATGCGCCAAGGATATTAATCATTAACTTGCCATGCTTTGTGAACACAATCAATGAACAAGACACACCAATGTGAACTCGCGCACGGGCTTGATGTACAATAAACCCGAATGGATCTGTCTACCTGAAACCCTCGTCAATATCACTACAACTGAAGCATTTAAAGAAGAAACAACCAAGTATCTAAGAAACCAACCCTCCAGCATCTAACTAACGTCTAGCGCACTCACTAACCTCTGCATTTGACCTCTACTGTCAAGGAGCTGCAGAGTACATATATTAAAGTCAAGCTGATGTTTGGTTCGTTTTGATGAGTTGCTTTATTGAAAGAGTCTTGGCCGCTATCGTCTGAGGCCATAGACAATGTTGAGGTATAGCGCCACCAACTTGGCCACCAAGCCTTGTTCAAATCAACATGTATTAAGTCATATGTTATCGTTATCAAAAAGGAGTAACATTGAAATCCTATTCATAATTATCGGTCAAATCGGCGATTGTTATTTATATTTCGAGCAGTATGCCACAAATGTATGTATCTGAAAACATCTCAAATATGTTATTATCTCAGCCTCCTTCGCAACATTGGAAAATCGCAGGTGTCTCTCTGGAAGTAATCTCTTATAGTTCGCGCCCTTCCGGGCGCGAGCAATAACGATAGCTGAGCATAGTGGTTGGAGTGCCAGTGCAGAACACACAATTTTACAAGCAGGAAGTCAAACTTTGGCTTAAAGTTAGGCCTAACATTGGCAGTTGTTTCCTATCTTATTAGGGTCTTTTTGTAGAACTTTTCATGTAACAGAAAAATCTTTTTGATAACTAGAAGAGTAAAAGAATTTTTGCAGGCCTCAATTCTTAACGGGCACTTTCTGACACAAAATTGACTTTGACAATGGGTTCAACGGTGCGTGTGTTTGTTTTAGCTCTGCTGATTGGTTAGTTACCAGCACACACACAGTTATTTATTTATTGACATGTTACTAGTACATGTGGAACTGTATTTTTGTGAAAATTTCATATACAATCTTGCAACCAAGGTTTTTCTAAATCAAAATTGTATGAGGATTCCAAAAATCATGGGTGGCATTTTTTTAAATGTGTTCTTGGATGAATTCTAGGGGGCAAAGTTTACACTGGTTTATACAGGGGGAAAATATAAAAGGGAGCAAAATGTGTTTTAAAGTATAACATCATGTTCAGTACCTTTAAAGGATTGCAGAAAGGTATAGTTTTGCCCTACCTGAGTGTTATAGTACAAGAGTTACAAGGTAAAATGCGTTCAAGGTCACACTGGGGGTAAAATTTCAGATTCATCGGTTTGTTCTAAAAATGGTGCCAAATTGTTCGTCTTACTGTAGAGAAGCCGAAAATAAAAAGGTCGCGTTGTCAATGACGTTTTGATAATAATTAAGAGGGCAAATATGGCCGTGTCCACAGGGTATATGGGAGACCACCAGAAGTAGCCAAAGTCTCACTTTGAAAAGTGAAACACAGAATTCTATATACATTTTGACATTAGTATGACACAATGAACGATTAAAACGTTTCAACGCAAAATCGGACACTCCCACCCCAATTTAGATAATGACCTTGAACTTTCTTGAGCCTATTGTACTAAAACAATGGGTCGTAAATATTGCAAATTATACCTTTTAGAAACCTTGTGAGAAGCCGAACAGCTGGATAAATTTTAAAACAATTTAACACCTTTTATGGTTTACCCCGGTACCAAACATTTTGCCCCCTTATAAAACGCCCAAGAACAACATTTTTAAAAAATGACACCATGATTTTCAGATTCTCCTGAATTCTGTATTGGAAAAACAGTGGTGTCAAAATTGTTTTTGAAAAAAACTAAACAAAACATCCCTTACATTTCCCAGATACTTTATACACTGTGCGAGTTGTATGGAAAAATATAGATACTAGGCACACAATTGTGAAAATGTAAACAGTGCCGATGATTTATACAAAAACAGCTGTTAATAAAATGAAAGGAGAACAAATCAATAATATTAAGTGTTGCTTCACTTATAACGCCTTTGCGTATCAAATAAATGCCATAGCATTAGTGCGATGCACTTGTTTTTACGTGTATTAATGGCTTCGCATGTGAACAAAATGGCGTTCGCCAAGAATGTAATGGAAAAGTGTAGGGTTAATATATACATGGTAACTACTAAATCCAAGTTGGTGGGAGGGTGGGGTCCCTGTGTGCATGAGATATGCCATAAGTTACTCTTCACAGCTATGGACTAGACCATGAGGGTAGAGGGAGGGTAGACTTCTGCTACCCCGGCACTTTTCTCGCTAGAGGGGGTTTTCAAAATGGCCGCCAAAACGTGGATTTAACACCTTATAGGGATGTTCTAATAGCCATAAAACTTGTGGTAAAAACGGCCCAGTTTTTACAGTTACTTCTATATCTGTTATGGTCATGTATAGACGTCAGATATTCACTAAAATTTATTCCTAATGGCGGGCACTTTTCAATTGCTGCCAAAATCAATTCATCACGTTCATATGATGTTTTAAATTTTTACGTAGCCAAAAAATGGGGTGAAATGGCTCATTTTCAGTGTTAATTGCTAGCTAGTCCAATCTGGTCACATTCATCACCACTTAAATGTATTCGAATGAAGACGCTTTTTCAAATGCCGCCAATGCGATTTTTACCACAATATAATGAGGTTTAATAGCTAAAATGGGTAAATGACCATTTTCAGGTTTCCTCCTATTACTTTATGATTTCCAAATGTAATAGAGATCCATTCACCACTTAAATGTTTTTCTAATGGAGAGGACGCTTTCAAAATGGCCGCAAATGCGATTTAACACAATATAATGATGGTTGTAATAGCCATAAAATGGGGTAAAATGACCAATTTTTCAGGTTTCCCTAATATTATTGATTCAAATGTTATAGGAGCGATCACATTCACTACCTAAATGGATTCCTAATGGAGGCGCTTTTCAATAGCAAGCCAATGCGATTTAACACCTTATGTTTTAATTAGCCAAAAAAAAAGGGTGAAATGCCCATTTTGTTTTTCACCCCAAATTTTTCGTGTTCCCTATTTGTTTTTTCTCCATTACTCCCCTGTTGAGGTACTTAATTCAGTACTTAAACAATTTTCTCTTTGTCTTAGTTATTTTTATTGATATTAATGAATATGCTGGTATGTTTCAGTTTAAATGGACTGATTTTGATTAATTCAGTACTATGATGTTATTTAAGAATATTACAATCTTAAGTGCCGATAGGGTGGGCGCTTAGCCAGTTGCCGCTGGACGAAACGAAATGATTGTGACGATTTCCTGATGGCAGCGTAAGTAATAATAATTGGAACGCGCTGGGGTCCGCGGGTCTCAAATGAGAAGAGAAGATTTCCACACAAAATAGTGGACATGATGCCCATATGGACTGAACAGCTGCAAAGACAAAATCTGCCGCATATTTGGGATTTCTCAAACACAGCTTTGATTATGTGTGGAAGTCGCGTCAGCTGAAACAGCTGATTATTTAATGACAAAATCTGTGAAGGACTTGAAACGAAAACAACAAAAATCAATCGGGATTCACCTCTTCTGTTCGAGATGGACAGGTTCTAGGCATCACATAGTAGGTAGCAAATTCCAGACACTTTTTCTTCAGGAATCTGCCAAAAAAAAGGCATCTCGAACTCACACATGGAGTTTCATTTCAGGAGAGCGGATTCTTGGACACGTTAAGAAGGAGGAGGAGAGCGGATGATACCACATTGCTTCGCTTCCGTTGGTGGTTCCAGTATGAGATCCCGAGCTGAACTTGGATGTACTTGGATGTAGAAGAGGCTAGTGTTATCAATTCCTCGTCGTGATATGCATGCATTCAATGCCAGATCACAAGGGTCATGGGGCCCATTTCACAAAGACTTACTATCGATTGTAAGTTTGATTTATGTTACGCTTGATAAATCAAACTTACAATCGATCGTACGTTTTTGTGAAACGGGCCCCTGTTTTCGTTTACTGATGTATTTGTGCTATAGACCAGTTAACAGCAATGTTTGCAAACATGTTAGGGCCTGGTATCTTGAAATAGGTCGACCTGACTGTTACACACTGGACAATTGTATCTGTTAGAGTTCTAATACTATGGGCCATAACGATTCGCAGGAATGGATTCGCAGGCAACAAAGAAGTGACGTAGGATGTTAACCGGTCTATTACTCTACTACTTGGATGAATTGCATTCCCATGGATTACATTTGAATGGCATACGATTGTAGCAGATAGGTGGTAATGATAATGAATGCCTATGAGAAGTTTTGATCATTTTGATACAAAATGTAAGGCTCCCTATCGTAACCATTATTCTTATTTCCCTCCTTTGTTGTGTTTATGAACCGTAACTACAAAATTGGCCTTTTACTACTTCACTTCACTTCACTTTTAGAGCTTGTCTCTATTGCATATATGTACTAGAGCTGGTCTCTTTTACCTAGATAGAGAAATTAGGCTTTTCCTTTTGAAACGGAAACTGTTTTACTCCCATTGGATGTTGTGACACACTCATTTTGTAATATTCTGAATAAATCAAATCCAATTCAACTGAAACCTAACCAGTCAATCAGGAGGTCACGCCAACATGCGTTATTTTCTTGTACACGAGAAGACAATACAATCGCTGTAACCTCAATAACTGGTCGAAAACGCTCTGGAAAATGTCCTGATTTGAGGTCCAAAATACCTGAATTCATTATAAAATTATGTATTATTGTTGCGGAATGTCAACTACATATCTAAGTTGGTCTAATATGACGTGAAAGGGTGTTTGGGGGTTAAAAACAACGAATTAAAAGCGACGAATTTTAAGTTTTGAAAAAGCGTGGTCTTTGAAGTTATAGAAATCCCACCAAATTTTAAAGCATCCCAAATCATTAATTGAATTGTGTGCTACAAAAAAGTCTGTGTACGTGTTACTATATCTCTTTTAAGAAAGCGAAGACCACGGAAAATGTATAACCTTGCATTTACTAGCATTACGGAATTGAATTCTCATATGCTAAAACACGGGCCTGATTTCCACCGATTTGAACTGCAGACGTGTGCAGGGATTGTGGACAATGGCAAGGTCGTTTGCATATTGTATTTGTGAAAGCCCATGTAAAATGACCCTGTTCAACAATTTTTAGTGTGAACAATAGTACTTGGGTGACCTGCGGACTAACTGTAACTAGAAAGTCCTTGATATAAATAAAAATAGTATCATGTTTGACGACGGTTGCATTTATAAATTTGAGGCAGTTAAGAGCCGGAGATGTTAATAGAACATTTTCTTGAAAGAAATGTTCATGAAAGTTTACTTCTACATATTATAAATCAAGTATAAAATTCTGAGCGAGTAAAACATGGACCCGATGGACCCGATTGGAGATTTTCCGAGGATTTAATTTGCACTTGAGGAGTTGTGGGACACCTTCTGAGAACATTTTAAGGTGTATTGGAGAAACAAGGCTAGTAGAAAATGAATCCAATAACTAAATTATGAACTTGCCTGCCTCCTTAATAGGCTCCATAGAAAGCATGCTTTAATTTTATGTCGTGCACGACAGAATATACTAAATCATCTTTTTTATTACATAAAGGCGCTTTTTTTAGATTGCTTATTCCCTTCAGGTGTAATAGCAAAAAAATGGGGACGTACTTTCCGGAAATGTCCTCGTATCTCTTTAAAGACTGAATCAGAGATTTCCCGACGATGGCACCCTCATTTTTCAAACAAATCGTGTTTTTTGCACATACATAATGCTTGTCCATATACTAATAACTGTGTGAAATAGCTAAGCTCAAATCGATGTCCTTCATATAGAAAATCACAACTTTGTTATAAATTCCGGACCTGGAATTGTTATTCACAGTAACCTATGGCACTGTTATACTACACATAAATGTTTACTGCATCAAAACGAAAATCCTATTCATCTCAAACTATGGAATTGAGCATTTTATGTGACTATGTTCAATTGACTATTTAATTAATAACAAAAAGTAATTGTATTTCAAATTGAGTCAGCCTTAAAAACACAAACCTCAAGATGTGTAGTATCAAAGGAAAGCTAATTTTATCAGCTTTCTTTTTCTTGCAGCAGCTAAATGTGTTGTAAACGGTGGAGCCAGCTCACTGTTGATTGGTTGGGGTTTGAGAAGTCTGTCCACCGTTGCACCATGCTGGGGCGGCATATTCATCAGCGCTGTAGAGCAGAGCCAAGGCGGTGGTGCGTAGAGTCGTTAGGCTGGCAGCCCATGAGGATCCAGCAAGTCGGCACAGGAGGTTATTCCTCGAAGATACCTTGGCGCATACGGACTCGAGATGCTGCCGGTAAGTAAGCCGGTCAAGCTTCACCCCCAGATAGGTTGGTGTAGGATTGTATGGCAGAGGCGCTACATTGAGGTTGATTTGAAGCTGGCGATGAGCCTCTTTGGTGTTGAGGTGGAAGGCAGTAGCGGTGGTCTTGGCTTCGCTCAGCTTCAGTCTCCAGGTTTTGAGATATGCTGCAAGTAGGGCCATATCTGCAGTAAGTGTACTTTCTACTTCTGTCCAGTTGCTCTCCGAATGAAGAAGGGCAAGATCGTCGGCGTAGCCATATTGTCTAGATGTTGTTTGAGGTAAATCGCTGATATACAAGTTGAACAGCATGGGAGCCAGTACAGATCTTGTGGTACTCCGTTCTTCAGATGACGCAGATGACTACTCTGCCCATCGCTGGTCTTGAGAATAAAGCTACGGTTTGCAAGCATGTTACATATGAATTGTATATACAAGGTGACTATCCGGGATGGTCCTGAGAAGCTTGAGTGTCAGGCCCTGGTGCCACACGGTGTCGTATGCTGCAGTAAGGTTTATCAGCTTTAATTAACTGCGAAAGATCATTTCCATCACCACGTCAAACAGCTATCGGTTGAGCGGACCGCTTATACAGTGCGAGTCAAAAAGAATAGGACCGTGATTGATTATATTTTATCAAAAAACTAATTGAGCTCGATAAAAAAGTTTTAGATATTCGAAACAATCATGTTCTTCCGCTCATTAGGTATCATGGCCCCTCCATATCCAGATGTACAACAAACTTTTATAGTTGAAACAGACCCATTCTCCAGTTGAGGTTCAAAGACAGTTTGCCTTGCAGTTCCCGCAAGCAAACCGTACACCTTGCAAACAGGTTATTATAGCAATGGTCAGGAAATTTATGGACTATGGAACCATCAAGAACCGACAACATGAAGCATCAGGATAGAGGGCGCTCTACCTAAAATCTCAATCTGCAAGTAGGTTTCAACTATAAAAGTTTGTTGTACATCTGGATATGGAGGGGTCATGATACCTAATACCTTTCAACCAAGATGCCAAGTTAGTTTTGAAAATACCTTCAGATTTGTTATTTTATTCATTATTGATTTTGTGCAGATCATGCTAATCTGTTTTTGAAACTCGCGGGTTTACATATCATTTACATTTCAATGACCCAGTCATTTCCAATGTACTCACACATATTCAAAGCATTCAGCATTTCGTGGACAGCTGGATAAATGGGTTCCTTCGGCAGAACAGACATAACAATGGTTAGGAATGATGAATTTCGGTGATTCTTTTTTTCTAATGAGCGTAAGAACATGCTTGTTTCGAATATCTAAAACTTTTTTATCAAGCTCAATTAGTTTTTGGATAAAATATAATCAATCACGGTCCTATTCTTTTTGACTCCCACTGTACTCACGTAGCCGGGCCACGGTAGCGGAACCAAGGTGGCAGGGCCACGGCGCGGGAGCCAAGTACGCAAACACCGAAAACATGACCCGGTTCCTTGGTCTTTAGCATGAAATCTTTCCGGGTAGAGGGCGCTCTACCTAAAATCTCAATCTTCAGGTTGGTATTTTTTTTCCAAAAATGGCTCTAGGGACGTAAGGGATATGTGGTGTAACCGACTTCCGGTTGGTTTAAAAAATGCTACCAGAGCCAATTTAAGTGGTCAGCAACTGGTCATTTGGTCAAATGTCAACGGCTAAGGTCCATGTTCTGTGAACACGGGTCTAGTTCTTCTTTCCAGTGGTGATTCAAAACACTACTATAGTAGATTCAACCCATCGTGTCACCTCCAGTACTTTTCCGAAGGTATGGGCATTGAATGAGGGGCATGTGCAGTGATGGAAATTAAAATTCCACTCTAAATCAATTGTAGTCCGATAGCAGAGAAAAATCAATTCTATGCTTAACCAAAACATTCAAGTAAACGTAAGCACATTTATAGCTATATACATTAAAGGAATTTATTGGTATAAATATGACGTACCAGATGGTTTGCATGGTCATTGGAGTATTCCTTGCGAAGAAAACATCATTTTCATGCTTAACTTTCGAAGCAGTAGACGATTTAAGGAAGCCGCCACGTTTATTATTTACGCTATCGTTTTGCCATAAGCCATGTTTAGTCTTTCACACCAATTGAAAGATGATCGGTGGTTAGTCAAGTTCTGGCCTGTATGAAAGACTATCGCGTTGACTTTTAACATTGGAATTAAAAACACAGCTTTAATTTAACGTTTTCCTTTAAAATAATATAAATTTATCAAAAATGGCATACGTTTGTGCCTAATTTTTATAAAATGAGCCTGGGATTCTTGAGAAATATAGTTTTTAAAATAAAATTAGGGAACTCTACATCATACAAAGAAGCGCTACTTGGTACATTGAAAAGTACGTAGATTGCTGAACCGCGCATTAGTGGGTTTCGAACACTCATCTCTATACAATGGATTGGAAACCTGGGCTTCGTAATTGAAGCACTGATGGCCATATTGGTCATCCAAAAAGAGCCCAAGCAGGTGGTTAAGAGCCAGTCATTTATACAAAATTGTTCTCATTGAAATGTGGATAAGCGACATAACAGACTACAGAATCAAGCCAATTCAGTGAGCTCATTGTATTTGCGCGTATGGGATGGCATGTCTCTAAAACGTGCACCCGGGATACAACTTCTGTTAAACAGGTGTCTCTGGAATGGTATTGTGATCGGTAGACCAAGATGCCCGCCCGTTGCTCCATTCATCTAATATACAATTACTGTTGTGTAGCCAATCCATTGTATAGAGATCAGTGGTTACAGTGCGACTGCGATAAAACTAAATATTACGCGACCCCTTTTCAAATGTCCACGTTTTCATGGATTGTTAGTGTTTAGGCCAACTAAAACCTTTGTTAATCACAAAATGATATCTAGAACACCCCTCTTAACATTTTTCTCATATCACTGAGGTTTTAAAGTGTAGTTTTTTGCAATAAAAAATTCTAAACGAACTTCGCTCCTATCCTTTGTGTGATCAACGAAGTTCAAAAAGATGAGGCTTGTGGCAAACTTGCACGTGATATATGCGCGTATGGGATATATTTTCGCTGGCTTTTGTTTCGGTATTGCATGCGGCGTTGTAAATATACCACAGGTATATTGGTAACTGGGTGTTGGGAGCTTCCATGATCGTTGTACAGTTGTCTATATTGGTCGGAATAAATCTGGATTTTTTTCGCAAGGAATACTCCAATGGCCATGAAAACCATCTGGTACGTTTTATTTAGGGATATTTCATTATATATGTACCGATAGATTTATACCAATAAATCGCTTTAACTCTCAAAACATTCTGACTAATCGTCAGTGGTATTCAATGTAACAGGTGAGTTGAATATTACTGACTTTTGAGCGCCCGTGTTTTGGATACGAAGGAACACAAGTCTTTGCACTCTCTGTTAAAATGTCAACACCAAAGGCCAGATTAGCTTAGTTCTTTCATGAAACAGGTGAATCAGGCCACATATTTTCTTTTCTGTCTCCTCTCCCAACTAATCGACGCTGTCCAAAACTTTTCCTCTGCTGACACGATGGGTTGGATCTACTATAATGGACAACGCTTTGTCCGATTGCAGCAAAAATCGGTCAGATTTGTGGCAGAAGGAATTTACGCCCCTTTAATCCCCTTTTGGGACTTGGGTCAGTGGTTCTTCTGACCGATTTTCGCTGCAATCGGACACAAAGGTACTCTAAATGTAAAAGAGTGAAAATCACTCTTTCAAGGAGTGACTCTTGGGACCAGTCTTTGTTTGAGTTAGATTTTACTCTTTAAAGAGTGAATTTTGTTTATGCTTACTCTTCATTGATGAATTGTCACTCTCATAAGAGGGAAGAATCGACAGCATTCACCCTCAAAAGAGAGAAATTTAACTCCAACAAAGACTGGTCCCTAGAGTAACTCCTTGAAAGAGTGCTGTTCATTCACTTTTTTACAATTTAGAGAGTAGTGCAATATTTTTAAACCATTTCTTTGGATTTGGAGTATGATTGCAATTATATTCCTTCTGGCATGATTTTAGCAGATACCAAGTTTGTAATAAAATGTAAAAAGCTCTATTTATTGAAATTTGCAATAAAAAATTTTAATTGTTTATTATTTATGAAAGGAAAATATTTATCATTGATATTATGTTAACCATTAATTAAAGCTTGTGTCTAGAAAACTAGACTTCCTTTGCGTACTCTAATCTGTGTATTGTTTGTTTTGCCAAGTTGCAATCTTTTGTGAGCTTCAAGAACAGCATGGCACAAAATCCAACGAAACTGTGTGGGAAATTTCGCCGCCCGTATCGATCGAGGGCTGCTCATTAAATGACGTTGCGTGACGACAAAATATTTGAGAAGCAGCCAGGTTGTTGAATCATTGGAAATTTGTATTTACATGTGTAGAAGCTGCAAACATTTCCCCACATGCACAATCGTAAGGATAGGTGAAGTAAATAAACCAATCTATCATTGATGGCTACTTTCCCCGTCAAAATCGGAATTATGAGTGAAGCTTCTGAGGATTTAGTGCATCGTTCCGTATCCAGTTTTTCTCTCTTTGGCCTTTGATCGCTACAGTTTGACGAGTAATATTTCGAACTTATTTCCTTCTAATCATCTCTCAAACAATAAGCGGACACTTTTTATGGCAAATCCTGAAGGTTTAACCTCTATACTCGGACCATATTTGACTTGCATCGGTTGTAATAAAAAAAAAAAAAAAAAAAAAAATATGTGAACTTTGCATACTGTCATTTTGGAGTCTTCGCTGTGAGGACATATCATCGTTGAACTGCAACGCCTTCAACATAGGATACTGGAACTCTTTATAAGTATAATAAAATGTGTAATTATATGTAATTTTGTTTTGGACATACCAAATTCTTGAACCAAATCAAGTACAGATCATTAAAACTGTTTATTATATATATAATTTAGATCATTTATGCACAAGGCTCATTTATTTGTGTTTGAAAGGTATTTCTGACCTTAGACGTCTACGAGACGTCATAACAGTATTTACATGTGTAGAAGCTGCAAACATTTCCCCACATGCACAATCGTAAGGATAGGTGAAGTAAATAAACCAATCTATCATTGATGGCTACTTTCCCCGTCAAAATCGGAATTATGAGTGAAGCTTCTGAGGATTTAGTGCATCGTTCCGTATCCAGTTTTTCTCTCTTTGGCCTTTGGTCGCTACAGTTTGGCGAGTAATATTTCGAACTTATTTCCTTCTAATCATCTCTCAAACAATAAGCGGACACTTTTTATGGCAAATCCTGAAGGTTTAACCTCTATACTCGGACCATATTTGACTTGCATCGGTTGTAATAAACCTGTGGCGTTTTCCATTATGCTTAGATTCAACCCTTCGAAATTTTGACTGTTTCTGGACGCAATGTTCCCGGAACCACCGTGGGTGGCGCAGCACACGACTAGGGCTTTGACGGAACACTCTCAATTACTTTCGTAGTAAAATACCAGGTAATGACCTAAAATGCCACAGATATCTATGACGTAGCCAACATTTTGACATTGTATCGCATGGAACGCCTTAGAATGGTTTCAACAGGGTTGGAAACGCTGAAAAACATACGAAACAGCATACATCTGAACCAAAAAGTGAATTTTTATGATTTTATTTAAACGACCCGTGACGTCACGATGAACGTCATAGAGCACATCACATGTTAGATCACATGTTTTGTCGCGCGTTCTTTCTTCATCTTCGGAAGCATCGTCTTCGGAAGCATTCGGATGCTCGGAAACGTCACCCAAACAATCTTTTCTCTTCAAATTGATACCAAATTTGACCGATTTGGAGTAATTGTTTAGATTTTACAATCGAATCATCATTGGCTACGCAAAAATGTAAATTTAGACAATTTATTAGGTAAGGTTTAAGTATTATATTTTCAACACTAAAAAAATACCGCATGGCGCAGTCGGTTAAGTCCTGGACTCGTGATTTTAAACTTTTTCCCTGCGATGGTGGTTCGACCCCCACACAGGGCGCATTATTTTCCTTCCTCTTTCATCTTCCTATAATTAATAATTTTAGGCACTAATGGTATTCAAAATACTAATTAGATTTATTTTTTCTCGAAAAATACGTGTTATAGGCCGGATCGGACCGTATCAAATAAATACACTCGTACAAGACGAAAGGTATTGTGAATACTGTACCAAAGGGTGGTGAAAGTTGGCGATACACTAAGCAGATATTATCATGATGATGTATGATGAAAAACATCAAAATCAGTAGGTGAGAAGATGCATTCCCCGTATGGGTAATGCATCCTCTCGCCACCAGAATCCTTCATCAACAATCATTCTCCAAGCACAGGAACATAACACAAAATTATGTGCAACATCAAAATAGTTCAAGACCTGTACCAGTACACTGAAATCCCTTCAGCATGCCTTCAACAAACAACCCAAGGGCCCTTGGATTATTTTATAATTTTTTCATTATTGATGAGATATCCATGTATTTAGGATTTGCACATGTCTATTATACCCATCATGCTTTCCCCCCGGGGGATGCGCCACAACATCTATAAATGTACAGGTAGCCCCTTCAACTCTGGATTTCGCCCTGGTTGAACAAACCCCGATCGGGAGATGTCTTGCACGCGGCACGCTATATAATGCTCATTAATTATGCTCGATTTTGGTCTTAGCCTGAGTCCCCGGCCCTCACTCACAACTAACAAACATTGCGTATAAGTGTATACGTGTTTAAGGACTGAAGGATTTGGCGGATCAGTGAACGAACATTCACGTGGCTTCAACGGGGAAGTTATCATCGTGCCATGTATAAAAGTGGCCAAAATCGATTTTGGTGTATTGCACTAAATGGATTATTTCGCTGAATTGACCAAATCAAACAAAGGTTATTGGAAAGCCCAGTCTTTGTTCTTTAATGGTATGCCAAGTAAGATTGACTTATTTTGAAATTTCATATTTAACCATTTTTTTCTGATTGTGCAATTTTTTAGATTTTTTAGGCTGTAGATAATTACCAACACAACTGTGCAAAAATCTTAAATTTTGAAAATTGGAGCGCTCTTCAAAAATGTGCTGTTATTTGCTTTAAAATACGTCAATGTGCAGTAATTTGTCTCGTAAGGATCTGTTATATATAAAACAAAGGATATGGTTTTTCGAAAGAAATAAAACGGGGCTTTAAGAGCCATCCGTGTTAGCGCTTTTCGTTTGCAAATTATGTTTTCTTTTCTTTTTAATTTTTTCTATAGTTTTCTGTTTTGTATGGTCGAGACGCTGCGGCTCTTGCATTGGCAAACGTCATAGAGAGGAAACACCCGAGCAGGGACATTCAAATTTTGGATGTCGCTGCAGGCACTGGTGTGCTCGGAATACAGGTAAATTGTTGTTATTGTTCATTTTATTTTATTTTTATTACTCATGCTGTTTACTAAAGAATCAAGGAACCAGCTATTACTGATAAACGTTCGGTCTGGTCTAGCGTGCAGTGTGTACACATCGAAAGGATTTCGAATAAAAGAAAAAAACAAATGTTGATTCTTGTGGAAATGCGATTTAAAGATTTTAAAAAGCCCAATTATAATAAACTAAAATTCCATTTTATGTCACTTGGAGAATACATCACTTTGATACCTGATAAATACCTGTAAATCTTAGAACGTTAAGTGAATGATACAACATGCCGACTGCAATTTTAGATATGTTGGATCAAGCTAAATCGAAAGGCATCTCCGAGTCTGGTTGAAAACCATTTAAATTAAAACTAAAATGTATTTTTTTTAATATCACTTGAAAAATACATAAGGTCAATGCCACAAAGTAAAAATACCAGAACGTAACGACCTTTAGAAAATATGAAAACTTGTTTTACACAAACTTCTTAATGTTTTAATTTCAAAGCAATGATACAAAATGCCGATTGTATTTTAATTGTTTTACGATACAGCTTAAGAAATTACGATATACGGAAGTCGACGCCTTGGATTTTTCGAAAGGAATGTTGAGCATAGCTGAATCGAAAGGCATCTACCGAAACTATATATGCGACCATATTGGGCCAAATGAGAAAACCCAAGTAAACGATGGTTAGTGTACAATCTGGGTTTCAACAAATTAAGTATCTCGGTAATAATTACATGTTTAATTTGTAGTTTAAAAAACATTTAGCAAATATACGCGTGTGTGCAATTCGTATTTGTTTATGATGTAAGTGTACTTTTGGTTTTTATCCTTGGATTATCTCGAGTGATATAAAATAAAACATGGTTACAGTATTTTGCTTATCTAAGATATATCCTCATGTGCATTATCTGTATGCTTTTGTTTAGATACCTACGATGTTTTGTGTATGCTAGGTGGAATGGCACCTGGACATATACCGCCTGACGTACTACCAGAATTTACCAGAATGACCAAACGGGGTATGTTGAATCAATATTTAAAGGAAGATGACCCGATTTAAGTCTATATAATTTTTCATCTTGATAGAATGGCCTTCAACCCCAAACCCCATCTGTAAAGTTTCGCGCCGATATTCAAGCAGTTTTGAAGCGAGAGCTAAAAACGTGATTTTGTAATCCCCATAGAGTACTGTGCAAAATTAATATTGGTTGAACAAAATGGAGCATATTTTCCCTCGTAACATCCAAACCAAACATTCTTTACACCTAAGATTTCACAATGTAAATAAGAAAAGTAGTATCTTTTTTCTGATATCAAAATGTTGACCACTTCTGGTAAAATCTGGGGTCCTTGGGGACGAGGCTATCAGAGATCGGACCATGGCTCTAATTCACTTGAAGAGATGTAGAGTTAAATTATTTCTTTGTTAAAAGAAATAAGTACGCATCTACAGATGTGCTCAAATTCAATTTTCTTTTCTAAATGTCAGTTTATCAGATCTCACATTTTGGAGTTGAGAAGAGCACCGTCTTGACATGTAGCCTTTTTAACACACAGGGGGCACTATCATATTCAATATCTCGGAGAAAGCGTTTAAATCTTACCCTGGATTCCAACAGAGCGTAGTAGAGTCGACATTGGAGTCATTTCTTGACGAGGGGACCTGGGCAGAATGGACAAAAGAAACTGCGCCCTTCTACAACACAGGCGAAGCATGCCAAATCTACATCGGAACAGTCGCTTAATTCACTTTATATTATTGTCTATATTTTAGTATCTATATTTTACCATAATATAGATACCGCCCTTGTTACCTGGCAAAACTGAATGAGACTAATAATTTGTATTTGTTTGTTTTAAATGGTTATTTGTCATTTTTTTCCATAATTTTATTTCCTGTACTTAGTTTTGAGGTGGGAAAAATTATACACAGAACCATCAAAACCCGCAAACATACATACATACAAACCAGTAGATATACATTATTGAAACAAAATACAACTCATAGACAGGGAGAGAAAACGGCGACCAATCTCGCGTTCAAAACAGTGTACAGGGGGCCAAATTTTCAAAATGCTTCAATCTTGACAAAATTGGTGTCAAATTGTTTGTATGAGCATGAGCAATCTGGAAATGTACAGTTTCCATGATTTCAAATCTTCCATTTTTGGTTTATCGGTTAGGAAAGAGATGAGTAGTCCCTAATTCTCATACAAAACAAAACAAATTTGATAAAAGGTAACTTGACACCAAATTTTACCACCTAACTAAACATCCTAGACAGTGCAAACTATACTTTTCTGAATTGCTCTTGCTCATCGCTACAGTTTGATACCAAATTTGTCAAGATAAATGCATTTTGAAAGTAGGTCGTTGCACAAAGGCAATCAAAAGTGCAATGAGCTTTATCACATTTTCACCCATATCTGCAACTGAATATCACAAATATGCCAAAGTATATATTTTCTGATTCCAACTCAATCAAACCATTTTATATGACGAATCTCTTTTGATCCAAGATGGCCGCCAAACGGACCCGTGGGACAATATTTGATTTTGGTAAAATAGTAGATGTCTTAGAGATTCTAAAAATCATGTTAGAATTTAGTTTTAAGGGGTGCATGGAAACCCATGTAATCTGTTAGACTAATTACAATTTTCAAATTTTGATATTTGAACATTTACCTTTCATTGTTTACGCATTTTTAAGTTTTGCAGGACAGGTTCCTGTTTCACGCATTTTTGGGCGAGTTTTATACTTTTAGGTGATTTCCAGGCAATGTGTACACTAAATTAGTCATAATTGTTGGAAGTTAATTTTAAGAGTGGCAGTTTTTAGTGTCTTATTAATCTTAAATTGGGTTTCATCTTTAGGTGCATACAAGACACATGACAATTCCTTAGGTGCAACAAGATATTTATATCAGTTGGTGATTGGTTGGTTGGTTGGTTGGTTGGGTATGTTGAGTGGCGCCTTCAACTTAAAAGTTATTTGCGCCAAAAGTAAAGTACGTTAATTTTAAAAATAATGGAGCAATATGGGAGACAAATTAAAGTTAATTTACATTAGTTGACTATTTTGAAGGCTCACAGAGTTCATGTGGTACTCTTTACATTGTGGGACGTTAGCCAAAGGGCAGTTGAGAAACACTGCATGTACAGCTTGAATAAATGGAAGCGGTCGCCTTTCTCCTTATATACCTGCCCGGCTTCCTGATCAGATTTTTCGTTGGTCATTCTTTTACCACGGAGGAGGTAGGTCATAGAAGTAGTATAGTTACTTCCGTGTCATGAATGTTATGTAACGTGGTCCGGTTTCCTTGCTTGGCAAATGGAGACATGGAGGTACACTTTACTTCATGTCACGAGTTATTTAACTTTGACAGGTATCCTTGCTTGGCAAATGGGGGGGGGGGAACAATGAGGTAACACTTTAAATTCCACACAGTGACTTTTGTCATTGCTAAAATGTATTGGTACCTGTGACAGTTATCCTTGCCTGGCGGACGTTGGGCATAGTTGGTATCAATTGGCTTCATGTAGTTTCGACGTTATTATAATGTACCTTTACAGGTATCTTGCTTGCAAAGAGGTTTTAGTAAAGCTATTATGAAGTATTACTTGTATGATAATTTTGATGGGAACTAAGTTGGTTTAAATATCTTATTATAATGAGATTTGTGTGATCGTTTCTAAGGAAGTAATAACTGTCCCTACTGGCAGTGTAGATAGAAATAAACCAAAGTAGGCCTACATGTTATGATTTTGTCTGGGGGAACTACTCAATTTCAAAGTTTAAGATGAGGGGGGGATTTTTTGAATAAGTAACATAGGCAGTACCATAGGACATTGTACACACTAAACGATTTCGAATCGGAACTTTATTAAAAAATTGTGTTTGTTTGGATTTGTATCCGAAGGACCTCGATTGGAGGTATTCTACATACTGCTGGTAACTCGACAAGGAAACGTCATATACTGCGGAACAATCTCTGATTCACAAACTCAAAACAATGATTGAAACCCCAATGGACTCATACCGCTTCGACCTTTAAAAATATGACTGGTTTAACCTGTAACTGCACCTCCTGGTGCCTACCCCCCCCCCCCCCCCCCCTCCCCCCCCCCCGGTGCTTTGAACATTGCTGCATTGTTTGTTTGACACCATAGAAGAAAAACTGCATCCTTAGTCTTTTTCTCATTTAAATTTGTAAATTTGTGGTTGTTTATATTGTAGGGTGTACCTGTGGAAGGGTTGTTAACCCAAAATATTGTACCGGACTTGAAACTTATCCAGCACTGTAGCTACCCCAATCAGCTTCCACGACTCTACCTTGATCCAGTGATTACGAGGGTTCTTCTGACATCTCTCTCTCTCTCTATCTCTCTCTCTCTCTCTCTCTCTATCTCTCTCTATCTCTCTCTCTTCTCTCTCTCTCTCTCTCTCTATTATATATATATATATATTATATCTATATCTATATTAATATACATTCAGATTTGTCCTCCAAATTTAAATTGTAGCTGTTTCATTATATATTAACAAGAATTGTGTTTGAAAAAAAATAAAAAATTCAAAATTTGTTACATTTGCAAATGAAAAATTATAATACTTCTTTGTTATTCTAACGAATAAATCGCAGGTACACAGCAGTACAGTAAAAGGAGGTGTTATGTGCCACCTAGAATCGTCCCACATACGCCCTAAAAGACAAATAACAAAGACCCATGTCCACATAACCCGATTTGTAGAAATATATCTATATCTATATACATAGTTAGGGTTATATTTATGGATTATATATAGATCTATATATATAGATTATATAGATATTTAGATATATATGCAAAAAACATGCTCAATCTCTGACTGAGCTAAAAATGCACAGGAAGAGATGTTAAAGGCGCTAGGCGCGCCATAACGACTAGACGTTGAGTGATTAATTGTGATAATGCCAACATCTGTTGATTTCAAGCATTTTTTTTTTGAAAATATTATTATATCGTCGGGGTCCCGACTGTGTCGATTGATTTTTGGTCAAATTGAGTTAAATAGTTGTTCTGGTTGCAATTTATGTACTCTTTAATGGTACACAAAATAAAAGTGAAATACATCTAACAACCAAAATAGCCGCAGTTCGATAACACATTTGTTAATAAAACGGGTTTCATAAACATCGAAAAGTATTCGATAGCTTGCGTGTCCAAATATCTCAACGCAACAGATAAATGTGAACGAATACGTTTCGCTGGGACAAAGATTGCTACTTCAGTAATCAAAATCGATAATAGGTTCTATCCAAGATTTAAGGAAATCGGGAAAATTTACCTTCTATACTTCATAAGGGATGGTCATGTTAATTTCACATTTTAATTTGTGTTTTATTATTAAAAACTTAAAAAAAGAAAAAACCTAAAAAATTAAAAAAAAAAAAAAAAAAAAAACAAGGTTTTGTAGTTTTACATTTGTACAAAGACACAAAATTTATCACTTTTTTTTTGGGCGGCGGGGCATTAGCCCCCATAGTAGTGACATTAACCCTCGTATTACCAAACGGGGATGGTTACCACCCCAGGTAAACTTTTCCCTCGACGCGCAAAAACGTTTAAAAAATTGTACAGGGGTGCCAAATTTTCAAAATTCTTAATCTTGACAAAAATTCGGTTGTCAAATTGGTTTGTAGGAGCATACGAGCAATCTGAAACATTACAGTATTTCCCATGAGTTCAAATCTATCCCATTTTGAGTTTATCGTTAGGAACGCGACTAAAAGAGTCCCCTAATTCGCATACAAACAAATTTGATAAAAGGTCAACATTGACAAACCAAATTATTACCACCTACTAACATCCTAGACCAGTGCCAAACATTACTTTTCTGAATTTTTAGGCTCTGCTCATCTCTCAGTTTGGATAACCAAATTTGTCAGATAAATGCATTTGAAAGTTAGGGCTCCTGCACAATGACATCAAAAGGGCAATGAGCTATCCATTTTTCACTACATTCTTCAACTAATATCACAACTCTTCCAAAGTAAATTTTCTGATCAACTCAATCAAACCAGTTATAATGACGAATCTCTTATGATCCAAGATGGCCCGCCAAACGACCCGTGGGACAATATTTGAATTTGGTACAATAGTAGATCTTAGAGATTTCTCACAATCTGTTAGATTTAGTTTAAGGGGTGCATGGAAACCCATGTAATCTGTTAGACTAATTACAATTTTTCCAATTTTGATATTTGAACATTTACCTTTCACATTTTTTACCGCATTTTTAATGTATATCCAGGACAGGTTCCGGTTTCAACGCATTATTTTGTGCGCGTTAACTTTTTCGGTGATTTTCCAGTCATGTGGTACACTAAATTGTCCCTATTGTTGGGAAGTTAATTTTAATAGTGGCCGTTTAAGTGTCTTATTATCGTAAATGGTTTCAATCCTTAGGTTGCATACAATAACAGACACTGCCTTAGGTGCAACAAGATATTTATATCGTTGGTGATTGGTTGGTTGTTTGGTTGGTGTTGGTATGTTGAGTGGCGCTTCAAACATGACACACGTGTATTCTGCGCCAAAATAATTCGTTAAAAATAATGGCGTTCCAATATGGAGACAAATTACAGTCTAATGTTACATTAATTGACTGTTTTGAAGGCTTCAACAAGGCGTTCATGTGGTACTCTTTACATTGTTGACGTTCGCAAGGCAGAATTTAGAACACCGCCTGCACAACGCTTGAATAAGTCAGGAATCGGCTACTGGCTGGAGTCAAGAAGTAAGATCTTTGTTGGCGGTCTTCAAATACGACATGTAAATAAAATCTGCGTCATCATATCACTTCATCCTGGTCACTAACCAATGCCGATGACTCACTGTGATCGGATCCGTATCACAAGAACTAAAAAAAGGTCTCTTCTCGAAGCTTAGGATTGGTCTATATCCATAGCCTTTTCCACCACCTCTGGTAACACAGTCTCATCATAACGCCTGACACAGAACTGGCAATTGTCCTGGTCCACATCCGGTTTGTGTCAACACTGGATTTGGCTTGGGAGTTCCACACGCGCCGGCTTTCTCCGGGCCACCATGCGGCAAGCCGCCATTAGTCTCGCTCTTCGTAGAAGGGACTTCCTACTTCCCATTTTCTTCTTCTCGACCTTCACGGTGCTAAGTGATGTAGTCAAAGTTCCCGTAGAAAACTTCCAAGTGGTGGGTCCGACTGCGTACTGCGAAACTGGATACTTCATCTTAGTTTTCCATACGATTTCAGAAAAACGTGCGGGTTCACTGGTAACACTCAAGCTCTGTATAACCTTTAGAACATCCTTGGTCCAAGTAACAGGGCAAATTATTGGAGTTCCATACTATTTCCGAGACAGTGTGGCAAGGAGATATGGTCCGCCGGTTTCACAGTCCGGGAAACAATGGTAAACATAGGGCAATCGATTCAGTTGACATCTTCCTACAATCAGTTCAAACATCTTTATCCGTTGTCGTCTATGGAGCCCGGAACATGGGTTCCAACCGGACGATATCTCCTTGGTCACACCGGGACCAATCCACGTCCTCACTCACTCAAAAAAAAAACCAGTGAAGGAATCAAGATGCACAATGACATGAATACATGGCAGACGGTGCCTTCTCCTTATATACCTGCCGTCTTCTGATTCAAGTTTTTTACTCTCAGTTGCGGGAATAAGCAACATCCCTACCAACAATAAAACTCATTTACCACGGATAGAAGTAGAGTCCCTAAGAAGTATATAGTATTACTTCAGTTATCCAGGGGGGGGGAGTGTTAATTATTATTTAAACTTTTAGTCCGGTATCCTTGGCTTGGGCAATGGAGACATGGAGATTTAAACACTATTAAAAAACACCCCTGGCTTTCATGTCAATATAATATGTAACTTTGACATGTTCATCCCTTGTTTGCACATGGGGGACATAGAGGTAACACTTTCCACACAGTGGACTTAACTTCTTGGATCTATTGCTAAAGGTATTGGATAACTTTGACAGTTATCCTGCTTGGCGAAGTTGGGGCATAGAGGTTCAATTTGCTTCATGTAGTTTCGAGTTATAATGTAACTTTTACAGGTATTCCTGCTTGGCAACGAGGTATTATAGTAACAAGCTATTATGAGGCAATTACGATATGATAAGTAACATTTGAAATGGTACTAATTGGTAAACTAATCTTTATTTAACATGACAATTATGTGTGATAGTTTTCTAAGGAAGTAATAAATGTCCTACCTGGCAGATAAGTTAGATATAACACAAACAAAGTAGGCCTACATGTTATGAATTTTGTCTGGGGAACTACGCAAATTTCAAAAGTTTAAATGATGTTTGAATAAGTAAACATTATGACAATACCATATGACCCTGTGGTACAATCACCGATTTCGAATCCGGACCTTTTATTTAAAAACTTTTGATTTGAGGCTAGTACGAAGGACCTCGAGTGGCCGTGTTATTCTACATACGGCTGTAACTCAGAACAAGGAAAAGTCATATACTGCGGAAACATCTCTGATTCACAAACTCAAACAATAAACCCAATGGACCTCAATAATACCTCTTCGACCTTCTAAAAATATGACTGGCTTTGACCTGTAACACTGCGCACCTCCTTGTGCCTACGCCCCCCCCCCCCGGTGCTTGAACATTGCTCATTGTTTGTTGTTTGAACCCCATAACACTGCATCTGAGTCTTTTTATTCCATATTAAATTTGTAAATTTGTGGTTGCTTTAGTAAATTGATTGTACTGTTGACAGGGTAGTTCATCCAAAATATTGTACCGTACTTTGAACTTCATCAGCACTGTAGCTACAACAAATGACACCCAGCTCAGCTCTTCCACGCCTCTACAATTGCATACCAGTGCTTACGCAAGGTCTGCTGACCTCTCTCACCTCTCTCTCTCTACATTTGATATATTATCTATATATATATATATATATTATAGATATTATATAATACTATAATATATACATCGAATCTATTATATATATATCAATAATCATCTCCTCCCTCTCTCTCCTCCCTCCTCCTCCTCTCGCTACGCCTCCTCTCTCTCCTCTCTCTTCTTGCGCCTTTGCTCTCTCTCTCTCTATATCCCTATCCTCTATCTCAATGACCTAGATTGGCTAACCGGGCTGTCGATACACATCTCCAGTTCCCCATTCATGAACTCACTTTGCATACATTTGCATACCTTTATACTACACTTCTCTTGTTATTATAAAACGAAATAAATCGCAGTACAAAGGAGGCATTATGTGCCACCTAGAATGTCCAACAATAAACGCCCAAAAAATACGAATAACAACGACCATGCCCAACCTCCCTGAGTTTGTAGCAAATATATCTATATCTCTACATAGTTCAGGTTCTACTTTAGGGATATATATATCTATAATATAATCATACTCTATATCATATATTTATCTCTCTAAACTATATATATCTCGATATATCTACATATATATATATATATATAATGCACAAAACCTGCTCACTCTCTGAATGAAGCCTAAAAACATGGGAAAGAATGTTAAAGGCGCTAGGCGCGGCCATAACGACTAGACGTTGAGTGATAATTGTGAACATAATGACCAACATCTGTGATTTAAGGCAAGCCTTTTTGAAAATTATCATACAATGTGATATCGTCGGGGTCACACGACATAGTGTCGAATCTGATTTTTTGTCAAATTGAGTTAATAGTTTGTGATTCTGGTTGCATTTTAGTACTCTTTATGTACACAAAAATAAAAGTACCAATTAACATCTAAACCAAATATAGCCGCAAGTCGAATAACACCCATTGTGTATAAAACGGTTTCACAAACACAATACGTATTCGATAGCTTTGCGTTGTCCAAATATCTCAAAACACAAGTAAATTGGGGACACGAATACGTTTCATAGCTCGCTGGGACAAAGATTGCTACTTCAGTGATCAAAATCGATAATAGGTCCTATCCAAGATTTGAATGAAATCGTGAACTTTAAGCCTTTTCTATACTTCTAAGGGATTGGTCATGTTATTTCACACATTTTAATTTGTGTTTTGTAATTATTTGTTATTTGTACTTATTGAAACCTACGGTCTGTCGTCGTGAAAAAGAATTATACAGAATTTTGTAAGTTGTAACATTTTGTATACAAATACAAAACAAATATATCACTTTTTTATTGGGGCAGGGGGCAATATGACATTACCCCTCGTATTCCACTAAGGGGATGAGGTTTTACCAACCCAACCCCAGGTAAACTTTCCCCCCCCTCAGACGCCAAAAACGTTAAAAACTTTTTTTTCGTTAAGTCTTCTATAATTATTACACATCCTTCTGCTAATGTTGGCGAAACAAATGTGAAGGAGCAACCGTCGCACCAGGGTTAGCGGCAAAGTGACATTGTGGTGAGTGGTTCTAATTAGCCTCTATATTACCACATTATTGAAATGCAACATTCTGATTGGTCCGTTACTGCCCATTATTCTGCAATAATGAGCCGCGAATGCATTTCTTATTTATTTTTTTTATTAAACATCACCAAAGCATCATTAACTTAAAACCTATCAACGCAACAAACAAACATACAATACAAGTTGTTCTGTAGGTTATAGAAATAGAACTCCAGGTTTGAAGTACACTATGGGCTCATAAAGTTGCATCCTCGGGCGGGAAAAAATAAAATAATGGTACGCCATTCTGAGTTTAAATATTGTGTACGTATGAGATCTAAAACTTATATTGTTTGATTAACAAGTAAGTCATTTCAGATCATATTTGGGTCCAAACCCCGCAGAAATCCAATAATCCTAACCTTTTTTTCTGCAAAATATTTTCATTTTTTCAATTTTTCATACCTTGATGTGTGTCGTGGTAAATTCGACCAATTTTGTCACGCGTGAGCTTTGACGTAATTGTGACGCCACACTAGGTTATGTTGGAAAGCAATAGAAAACGGTGAACCATGACTATCAACTGGTACCCAAACATCGAAAATCATCATACTTTTGCTTTATAATACTAAATTCTCGGGGTGTTAGCACCCCACCCCTTAATAAAAACCGTGCTACCAATAGACTTGTAAACATCTTGTGAAAGATTTGAATTTGCTTAATGTACTTGATCTTCTGCACGAAATAAATTACTCAATATACTACATCATTTAAAAAAACATCTAGCCTTTCAGAACAACAATTGATAGGTTCTTTGGGAAGTTTTTTGTATAAGCGTTAGTTGCCCTCTAAATTTTTAAAGTATACATTTGTTAGATTTTAATGAGTATATTACCCATTTTTAACTGTTAATTGACTTCGTTTCAAGTTTGTGGTAATAAAATATTTTATCGCGTGTATCATTACTCTAAAAAGATTGTAATCTGAGAAATTTAAGACGAGAAAAATATGTTTTAGAAACCACTCTATTACATTCATCCTCCAAAACCTTTGAATTATTAAACATTCCAGTTACATATTTTCCTGCGCCTCAATTATTTTGAACAGTTCTAAGCCAATTTTATTGTGTGTTGCAACAGCATCTATTTATTATTTTTTTTTAATGCCATACAATACAATAGTATTGTGTTCCTTCTAACGTATTTTGCTCTTCGACATACTATGGGCGTTTTTTTTTCCTCAAAATGAGTTTAAAACATCATTCTGGGTCGATACTACATTAAAGATATAATTGTTAACGGATGCCAAATTTGTAAAGGTGTAATTTTCGAATTCGTCTGTCAACTCGTTGGTCAGTCTGCGCTATTTTTTACAACGAACGATAATGCAATATTGCATGTCTTACCCATTTTAAACCGCTTATGGAGTTCGTTTGTATACAATTTGGCCATGGTTTTGTAACATTTATACACAATGCAAGAGATACAGGCATCGTCGTCGTCGTCGTCGTAGCTTCATCACATCATCATTAGTACAATCCTCGTCGTCTTCATCATCAGTAGATACAACAATCGTTGTCTTCATCACAGCATTGACTCGTCGTCGTCCTTCTCACTCACTAGACAAATAATCGTTGTCTTCATCTCATCTATACAATCGGTCGTCGCTCCTTCATATCACAGACATCGTCGTCCGTCATCCCATCGTCGTCCTCGTCGTCATCATCACTCGTCCATCGTCATCATTATTCATCGATCAGTAGCCTCATTGTCGTCGTCAGCTTCTGATGTTTCCCGCGTCCTTATTTGATCGTTCTTAGCTCTAGTCGCGGTGGATCATTATCACTGTGCGCCAGCGTTATTCTTATCATCGTTGCATCACGCGCATCATTTACATAAAATAGTAAAACCTGTACTATATAGTAATCACATACCAGTCGAATACTATTCCCTCTTAGAACACAGCGAATCAACGACATTTGGGTATTTGATGTTTGCAAACTGTCAAATTCACATTCAGTGGCCAGTATTGAATAAGAAAAAAGGTTTTGTAGTCTTGGTAATTTTAATACTGCCGTCAGTTAGTAACCATTCAAGTCTTTACTACACCACTTAATAGCCATTTCCTTTTATTTCATTTAATTCACAAATCACACGCATTCTAAGTAACTCACACTTCAAACGCATCTCCGCGTTTATCTATTCCCCAAATAGCCTTTATGCACTGATTCGACCGTATCCAGAATATATTATATAGAATCACAGTACAGGAGTATCACAGGTGCCTATCTTTCGACTCAGGCGGTGTTCACATTCACATATCATGAAAGCGTATCAAGTATTTTCAAATTAAAAACACCGCCTATAACGTCATCGTTACTCTGCTTTTTCACGGCTTCCGATTGGGTATTCCGCTATTTAGGCGGAAGACCCAGTTGATCGAAGTGTCGGTTAAGCGTGAAACTCGGAGTAACAGTTGCCTTTCCAGAGGTCTATACTATTGAAATATACTATCAGATATAGTCGATTCAACCCATCGTGTCACCCTCTAGTACTTTTTCCGAAGGTATGGGGCATTGAATGAGGGCGTACTTTCAGTGGGTGGAAACATAAAATTCCAACGCTAATCTATTGAAAGCATGGACGTCGATACCAGAGAAAATTTCAATATCTATGTAAGCATTCAAGTCAAACCGTACGCAATTTTATAAAAGCTTACAAACATGTTGCACTTATCGTAAGTGCTTCAAGTAACATTCAATGTAACAGGTAACTTATTAGTTAATGGCTTTTGAGCGCAGCTCGTTTAGGATACAAAGGAACACACAAAATCTTTGACCCTCCTTGTGAAAATGAAGTCAACATGAAAGGCCCTAGTTTATCTTAGCTTTAGTTGGTTCATGAACAGGATACTTTTTTCACGCACACATTTTTATCACTTTTCTCTCACCTCTACGACTCCCCAAATAATCGCGCCGTGTCCAATATTTTTTCTCTGTTGCACACGATGGTTGATCTACTATATGTAGGAGTTATAATGAAGATCCCATTCTCGAATTTCGGGGAAGAAGGTTTGCCTAGGAAGAAGCTTTTTCTATATTTGGAAGGTTGCTGAATGTCAATTTTTGGGTGCCACCATCTGCGAAATGTGGGAACTTTGTACCATCACGGGTAAATTTAGAATCGATGAGGGTAACATTTGTGAAATCAGCGGCCAATGTGTGTTTCCATGTGCCACCTCAATGATTTGTCTTCTTAGGATTGACAAAAACGGTATCGGTTGTCTGAGGTTCTGACCTTATTAGTTAACCAGGTAACAAAAGCCCTATCCGTACCCCGTGCTCCGATTTTGTTGAGACTGGTGTCAAATGTTTCGTCTTGTCCTTACTGTTGGGTTGCGCTATTTGGTTCCTAATTATTGAGCAAATAGTAACAAGGGTCTACAGAGTCTACATAGTCTCGCGAATTGACCGCAATTGTCACTACATAGCGGTCACCCGAACAATTAAAATGCATTCTCTATCATGCGTCATGTGATCCAAGCAATAATTTGACAAAACCAGTTTTCAACCAAATCATGAGCGTGTGTGACGTAATTATTGTGGCCTCCGGATGACCTATAGACACCCATGATCAAGTGCTGTAGTCGGTAACTATAGTTCAGAGCATTACAAACTATACCACCTCAATATGTCTTAATCAAATCACTTTATTATTACATAAAAAAGATAAATGTGTGAATATTATATAAAAGTATACCAGAGACGTTTGGAAAATAATTATTGAACATTTGAGAAAATGTCGAATCTATGACCTTCCAACATGGACAACTCCTGGGAGCTTATAAGAGGTGGAGACCTTACTTAAGGTAACTTAAACTTACAACATACAAAGAATAGTATTTGAAGCGCTTCTAGGAATTAAGATAGTGTGTAATTTGATGCGGAGGATACAAAACGAGACAAAAACTTAAATGACTAGAATTTAAAGACGCGCTCAAGGAGTACAACGTGACCGAAACGTGTGGTCCGAAAAGAGCTTTTAAAAGACAAATACGATACACTATGTCACCCACACACCATACTTTCTACAAACATAGATACATACATACACACATTATCCACATTACTTAAAACTCTTACCTTTATATGACCTTTAACATCATATACATACATGTACCCATATATCTAACACTACACAGACGCGTATTACACACTAACATATAATATGCGTACATTGAACGTACATGCATGTGCAAACATTATTGTAAACATATGCACAGCATGTTAAAGTCGGACAAGAAATTAGACAACTACAATATAACAACATCTACCAGACATACGCATAAGTTGTGGGAGAAAAGAAATTTGAGGAGATTGGTCCAACATAATTTAGCTGTCAGGGGTACAAATGGCTTCTGTGTGGCAGAGAAGAGAGAAAGATAAATGGGGAGTGAGAAACAAAAGGTCAGGGAGAGAGAGGAGCGTGAGTGAGATCGAAGTGAAAGTGGAGTTGTGCAGATCAATGGAGGAGGGGAAGATGAAGGCACACTTTTTTTAGTCAAGTACAATGAGACAAATACATGGTTGTACATCTAAACGCAATTTGACTTGAATCTCAAAATTCCCCCTGTACTAATTTTTAACCCCCCTTTTTTTTTAAATTTTACAAAGTTTCCCCACATTTCCCAACAACTGCCATAAAAAGGTTTTAAACATTTCTTTTGTTTTTTTCTGAGTGTTACACCGGCGTAATCCTTTGTTTTAGAACTCTAAAGAAATACATATTCATTATTGATCAGTATTATTTCTGATTTTTTTTTTGTTCTAATTGAATGGCAGCGGCACTAATTCACCAATCGATCTCGAAACATCAGATTCCTATCTTTAAACAAGAATGACTTTAAAACTGTTTACCAAACTCTCCTCTTAAGGTGATGTAAACCCCAAATGGCTTCAGTGGCGTCAGCATAACATTTTTGTTCCTTGTTTGTCAACTCCACTTATCGGCGATTGGCCTCCTTGTGAACACGATCCATGTCAGAGAACGCGGATCCGGTAAACTGTACCGTAAAAGTCACTGTTTGTACCGTGCCAAATTTATAAGTGTAAAACTTTACCCTCAATTATATAATCAGATACCACATAATCAACTGCACCCACACTTTAGAAAACTTAACCCACCGTTTAGCAAAACTGCTCACATAGACAGTTTTATAATCCATTACCCAAACTTTTATTAAACGTATCCACCTCTTAGTTTCAGTATCTATTGACACAATTACCGGCTATGGGTAGCTAGCGTACCTTCATCTGAGACTGGTAATAGATAATTAATTGTGGCTGTTCCCACAACTTCTACACTAATATTATCGTAAACGAATGTTTAACTAACATTTCTAAGTGTTTCACAAACTATACTGGTGTGCACCGTAACTGTAAACATTGGTCCGAAACAGTTCAAAAGCTCGATTAAAGCTTTTTGGTTCATGTTGATCTCTATTGGTACAAAGATACATTAGAACGATTAATTTCCACCTAATGTTCTGAAAATTACATCGCTACTCACTGGGCTTGCTGGGGAATGAGTTAACAGTTGTCACCTTTGGCCACTAGTACACCGTTTTTAAATAAACCTCGTTCTCGTGGTACCACTACGCGGAAAAAGTTTTAAACATCCTTTGAGAGTTTGTATGGTCCCCTATAATCACCGTGCGAGGTATTGTAGCAACTTGCAAATTGTGTGTCAACTTAGACTTGTTTTTTCGAAGGGGCCCATGTGAGTTTTACACAGGGTGTTCCACATTTCCAAACATGTTTGCACAAATCTAAGCTTATGAAGAATTTATTCGGACTTAAGCTTCTTTCTTCATGTTTTACTTTACAGAAATAAATTAATTTTGGAATTGGTATCCGTAAAAATATTCCTCTAAAAATTACCTCTAAACTTCTTTGGATATGAGATATATAAGGAAACAGGGTTGAACTTGAGGCCTATAGATTATAAAACAATCACTGCCTTACACCATCTCGGACTCAATTAGCTTAGTTTGGGTAGAGCATGCGGACTAGTTAAACCGAAGGTCCCAGGTTCAAATTCCTTGATGGTTATGATTGTGTCTCCGACTGATCATTTTAATATGTTTTGTGTGGGCTGAAGTCGCAAAAATCTTTCAAAATGGTGCAGTACTCTGAAAGAGTTACCCAACCCATGATGACCTGTTTGAAGCCTTATGTCTGTTAGAATCCTGAATATGACCAAGATATGAACAAACATATAATATTGCGTTATCAGGTTTCGAAACAATTAATCTGTTTTACTTTATGACCCTGTACAAAAGTATAATTTTTAAAAAAAAACTTTTTAACAATGGTTTTTTTAGGTAAAAAAACTTCCTTGCACTACTTACCCAGAGGGACTTCAATGATGACACCAGAGGGCGCTGCACTAGTTTTCCTTTCTTGGCCCGCAAGTCAAAAGTAAAAAAAACATTTCATATTGAGATAGGTCCAATCGTCGCTAGAAGGCAAGAACCAACGTGGGTGCCCGTTCGACTAATTTTGCAGAATAACATTTTGGTGTTTCTACATTGGCTTCAATATGTGGTGTGTCCATAATTATAGCCACAGGGTTCAATTCAGGAAATGTCATTGTGTTATATATGAAATAATTTCTACTTTTGACAAACGTAATTAAAAATATTTATTTCAAAAGAAGCCAGAGAACGTAAAAGTAAATCAGTATTTTCCTAGTTAGTGCAAGACCAACGTAATGCACTGTACTTGGGTCTGCATTAAACATTTTTTTATCATTCATTGTCAAGACCACCCGTAACTCATGCCCCTTACGTTGGTCTTGCATGAAAAGGTGCACAAATGGCTGTATTCAAGACCACGTAAGTGCCACTTACGCTGGTCTTGCACTGAAAAGGTGCAAAATGTTTAATGCAAGACCAACGTAAGTGGCACTTACGTTGGTCTTACAATGAAAAAATGTTTAATGCAAGACCAACGTAGGTGCCACTTACGTTGGTCTTGCACTGAAAAGGGGCAAATATGTTTAATGCAAGACCAACGTAAGTGGCACTTACGTTGGTCTTGCACTGAAAAGGGGCAGAATTGCTCAATGCAAGACCAACGTAAGTGCCACTTACGTTGGTCTTGCATTAAGCAGAAAAAGCTAATTACACATACGTTATCTTCTTTTTTAATCACTTACATATCTTCACACATAGTTTAAATTATGCGCGAATACCTCCTCTTTCAAAATTCACCAAAAACTCAATTTCGACAAAAATGTCACTTACGTTGGTCTTGCATTCAGCCGACGAAATGGAATGTAAAAAACTGAGCCTTATAATTAAAGCGTACACGTAATATGAGGATATCCTGCTGTTGCCTCTAAGACTCACATTTAGTTCCTTATTGGGCATCAATTTTCAAATGAGACCAATTTTACATTATTCCATCTATCTTATACAGCTTAGCCTGAGATGACCTTTGACCTTTAAAATGTGATCTTTGGACCACATTAACATATGGAAGTTTCCATGTTGCACGTACGACCCAAGTTTGGTTCCAACTGCATTTCAACTTCAGAAATTGTAATAAACCAATTAAAATACCGAACAAACCCATTTATTTTGTCTTTGTGTTTGGAAGAGATGTGCATGGTTTTTTTATTCGCTTGCCAAGTAGGACCTAGCGGCTGCGTCAATAAAAAGGTCGGTGCTACTGGATAATTTATTCCATGTATTCGTCTTTGCTAATGCTATTATAATCATAAGCTAAACTTCCATGATATTTGTACCCAAAAGCAATTTAACCCACTTTGCCTACAATTTAGACACCATGACTAATGAATTAAACATGTAGTGTGATGTACAAGAATTTTGATGGATGAATATACATGGTGTTGGAGTATTCCCTGCTTCATTTCATAACTAATAGTAAACAATGTTCACACTGCACAAAATAATTCACAAAGATGACTCAGAATGCTCTTCAACCCTTTATTTTCCATAGACAAGCACAAAGCTACATTCTATCATAGGTTTAAAGTTCAGAATTTTTATTTAGAGAGAAACTTAGGTTCACATTCAAAACAGATGTTTAGCCGTCACTGAGCAAAGTCGCTGGCAAAGATTAAAAGTTTGATTACAACACACGCTAAACTACTATTCCATGTTATGCTGATATTGAGCAATTTACCGGACAAGTTAACATGTATACCAACACTTTTAAAAATCATATCTAAAATTATACAAGGATGCAGTATGTTATAATCAATAAAATTAACCATAAATTCCAGAACATGGTACATAAATTCCTAAGCCAAACAGACCATGTAATATCATGCATTCAATATTTAATATACGTTAAAAATTATCCATGTTGTTTGAGTGTTACAGCGGCAAAAGTGTAAGGGACTAAAGGGTATGGAGGCGAAATGTAAGGTTCAAAGTGTCAAAGAAACCCAAAACGCGTACCCGGTAGCAGGGGCGGATCCAGGAATTCTCAATAGAGGGGGCGCCAAATTTTCAGGCTCGCTGCGCTCACCGGGTAGACCTATATCTTTTTCCCCAGTCTTCGAAATTCTCAAAGGGGGGGGGGGTTCTTGACAGCATTAATCAACGCAATAAGTAACATACTGCGTCGGCCTGGGCGCCGCCTGGGCGCCCACAAA
>JAMKCH010005586.1:0-64525 GCA_023653785.1 Ophioderma brevispina
TAAGCGGATATTGTAAAATATTGTATACTTTCGAGAAATGGAGTGAGATATCCAATATATCCAATCATAACTTTGTCAGAAATCACTTGTCCCTATGTGAAATTCCAAGTAACAAGTACCGTTCCAGCAGCTTCATCGATATGTCTCTCTACGAAGTACGAACTTGCCGTTTGAATATGTTTTTCATAATGTGTATCTTGCCCATCATATCCTAAGCGGGTATTGTAAAATATTGTATACTTTCGAGAAATGGTGTGAGATATCCAATACATCCAATCATAACTTTGTCAGAAATCACTTGTCCCTATGTGAAATTCCAAGTAACAAGTACCGTTAACGAAGTACGAACTTGCCGTTTGAATATGTTTTTCATAATGTGTATTTTGCCCATCATATCCTAAGCGGATATTGTAAAATATTGTATACTTTCGAGAAATGGAATGAGATATCCAATATATCCAATCATAACTTTGTCAGAAATCACTTGTCCCTATGTGTATTCACGTGTACAAGAGATCCCTATTCACTTGTCCTTGGAATATGACAACATCTTTTTCACCCTTAGTATATATTCGTTTTCACGGTAACTGCCGAAAATATGACATTGTGATTGTCAAAAAAAAAATCCCAAAAAATCGAAAAGATCGATCACGAGCTTCATCCTACAGTTTGCAGGAAATTAATCTGTCAACTGGTTGATGATGAGTAATATTTTTTTTTAATATTGAATGGTCGATTTGTAAAAAAAAAAAAAAAAAAAAAATGTTCGTTTATCCGAAGGTTCATTGATCCAAAAATGGAATAAGGTTCGTTGATCCGAAAATTGAAAGAAAAACGAGAACAAATCCTACTTGGCAAACCACTCCATCGCCACCTAGGAAAATACGACCACCATACTTCGCATCATCCATCGCATTCCGCCCTCTACGAGCATCAGCTTCCTTCTACGACGTCCGCAACACCGTTACATATTCTCCGCATCAACCGAATAGCAGCCAGTTGTCTGATAATCTCACATTCCAAGTAACAAGTATACTTTCGAGAAATGGAGTGAGATATCCAATATATCCAATCATAACTTTGTCAGAAATCACTTGTCCCTATGTGAAATTCCAAGTAACAAGTACCGTTCCAGCAGCTTCATCGATATATATTCTCTACGAAGTACGAACTTGCCGTTTGAATATGTTTTTCATAATGTGTATCTTGCCCATCATATCCTAAGCGGATATTGTAAAATATTGCATACTTTCGAGAAATGGAGTGAGATATCCAATATATCCAATCATAACTTTGTCAGAAATCACTTGTCCCTATGTGAAATTCCAAGTAACAAGTACCGTTCCAGCAGCTTTATCGATATATCTCTCTACGAAGTACGAACTTGCCGTTTGAATATGTTTTTCATAATGTGTATCTTGCCCATCATATCCTAAGCGGATATTGTAAAATATTGTATACTTTCGAGAAATGGAGTGAGATATCCAATATATCCAATCATAACTTTGTCAGAAATTACTTGTCCCTATGTGAAATTCCAAGTAACAAGTACCGTTAACGAAGTACGAACTTGCCGTTTGAATATGTTTTTCATAATGTGTATCTTGCCCATCATATCCTAAGCGGATATTGTAAAATATTGTATACTTTCGAGAAATGGAATGAGATATCCAATATATCCAATCATAACTTTGTCAGAAATCACTTGTCCCTATGTGTATTCACGTGTACAAGAGATCCATATTCACTTGTCCTTGGAATATGACAACATCTTTTTCACCCTTAGTATATATTCGTTTTCACGGTAACTGCCGAAAATATGACATTGTGATTGTCAAAAAAAAAAAAAATCCCAAAAAATCGAAAAGATCGATCACGAGCTTCATCCTACAGTTTGCAGGAAATTAATCTGTCAACTGGTTGATGATGAGTAATATTTTTTTTTAATATTGAATGGTCGATTTGTGTCTGATTGTGTGATTTGAGAGGTGCTATGATCTCCCCAGTCCAAGACAGAGTTTTTCCTCATCTCCTCTCCCCGGCAGGTCGACATATTGTCTGACATAAGGCTGGAGATCGGTGAATCAGTGATTGATCCATCTGCGGAACATTAGTCGTATCCGACGTTTTATTGATCAACATACTCGTGCACATGCAGTAAGATCTTTGGTCCTGTCTCGGCTAGATTATGGCAACTCTCTGTTGGGTGGCATATCTCAATATAACATTCGGCGGTTGCAGAAACTTCAAAATCGCGCTGCGCGCCTCGTGTTCTGTGCTGGTAGACATATAAATGCTGCGCCACTTCTACGTGAACTTCATTGGTTGCCTGTTCAGCAGAGGATCAACTTCAAGATCTTACTGAATGTGTACAATTGTGTTAACAGATCAGGGCCTGCTTACCTTTGTGAGATGTTGACATCGTATGTCTGTGGTAGAGGTGGCCTTAGATCATCCAATGACACGACCCGCCTTGTTGTGCCATTGAATAAACGCGTTATTGCTGATTCAGCCTTCACATATTTAGGCCCAAGGCTATGGAATGTTCTACCACTATCTATCCGTATGGCATTCGATGTCAAGTCGTTTAAGAAAATGTTGAAGACCCACCTATTTCCTCATAGTTCCTCAGTTTTTCATCACTGCTTTTATTGAAGATCATTACCTTTAAATCTATTTCATTGCCCTTGTAAGATCAAAATGTTATGCAGTTTTTAATTCTATTTGTAAATATTTGCTACTTGTGTGTTTTAACTTAAGATATTATTTGTAAGCTCCTGAGGTTTTCCACCTTTTCCTGCTAGTGCAGTAGTTTGTATTTTCTATATTAGTATTCAAGTAATTTTATTGTATTTTATTTGTATGTAAGTTTATATGTTTGCAATTTGTAAGGCGCTTTGATCTTTTTGGAAAGACGCCTAATAAATACCTTTTATCATATGATATCATATCATATCAAAAAATAAAAAGCCTTTGCTTTCCCTTAGCGATGTATATGGAGACAAAATTTAACAGTAGTATCTCCAAAACCGAAGGATATATCGACAGAGTTAAAACTGTTTTGTTTTTGAGAATTTCCAATATCATTCTCTATACATTTGAAAGGTTTTTTTTCTTTAAATCGCCTGAAGTGCCGGGGATGATAGGAAGCCTTCATAACGTGTGGGCAGGCAGGTACATTTGGATCGACTGTCAGGCGCAACACCATCACGTAAAAGCATTGTAACAATCTTATAAGAAACAAATATGTCAATTTTAATAATAGACGATTTTTATCCATCAGTATTGAATGATAATCCCTTTGATCTGTCATCTCATTGCACGAACATATGCTTGACATCTGCCAAGAACTCACTATATAAAAACTACGCATTATACAGTGCGAATTTGATAGATCTTTTTAGCGATAGTACGAGTCTAAACAACTCATGATTCTTGTTCTACGGTGCAAGCATGTCGAACACAATTCATATCAAAAGGTTAATTTCTACCGGATTAAGGTTATCAGTATCGTAACCGTAATTCATACTACATAGTCCGCTGTTGTAATAAAACAAACCTTTTATCACAAAATGGCACATTATGAGCCAATTAGATTAAACCCTTCATAGTTTATTCAATCCCAGAATGGATGTGGACGTGCATGAGCAAAAAGCAAATGAACAACTAACTCTCCAATTCGAGTAACAACACCAACTACTACCACTATTACTACAAAAAACTACAACAACTACATCAATGACTAAAGCAACTCCAAGTAATAAACAACAATAGTATATAGTATCTGGGTGATTCTTATTTCACAAGTAGTATCGTTTTATTCATATAATTATTCATCCCCGATTGAGTCGTATTTATACATCCGTCGTAATTAAAACTGGGTTACAAGGTTACTATATAATAGACTAAATTCGTGCCAAATTATTATTTATGGAAGGGTTAATTCATATACGGGTAATTATGATATTCATTGCCGAGTCTTATTTACGGGGGCCAATCTTGATTTGATGGGTTAATGGTTGCAAGCATTGTAATGAATGTTAATTTTTCATAGGTTAGTACAGGAAAGTACAAATTGACGTCTTACGGTTGTCCCTCCACTCTCGATTTTGATGAGGGATTATTCTTCTTATCGTGTCCAAACACAGTGGTTCTCAAATATTATCCAGCCAGAGATGGGTACAACGTCTGGCTGCTTCACTGAATTCCGCAAGGTCCTTGTCTGTGCATTAATTGTTGCTCCAGCAGTGGACAGACCAAGAAATTTTCCATCGTCTGTGGTGCTGTTCCACAACCACAGGTAGTGTCCTGATCTGTTTCCAGGTAGCCCCACTTCTGCATGGAAACCTTAGATCGGCCAATTATGGTTCTCAATTTGTTGAGGCATCGCCATTCAGTCCATAAGGAGTCAGCTCCAGGTGGGAGATGCTCACCAGGTTCAATACCAATAGATGTTACGTGGTTGATTGCAAGTCTTTCTTTCTTTACACAAGGCGACTCTCTTAAGCTCATTAGGACGAGGGATAAAGAGGTGTTTCCATTGATTTTTAAATGCGAAAGTGTCCTTTCTAGTAGCCTTAGTTTGCAGCATGTTTGAGGAAATCAAGGAAGTCTTTTTCTTTTTCGTTTAGGTTCTTACGGATAGGCCCTACAGTACCGAAAAATCACGTCAACATGACTCTTATTTACTAGTAAAGTTATATTCAAATGAGATATAAATTATAGCACTCAATTAAAAAAAATAGCACTACAAATCGTGTTCCGATCGTCTTGTGACCCCCCTGATTTACCCGGAAGTAGTATCGATTTTGATATCAGATGAACGGCTGTACTTGACGGGGTGTATGTGCAAGTGCCAGGCTCTCATATCAAGTAGAGAACACAATACACATAAAATCGGAACAAGCACCTTTTTAAAGGATTAAAACAAGATGGAACACAAACGATGGAAAAATGGAGGAGAAACAAAATATCGATTGTGTCATAACTGTTAATAATATAATCATGCTTAATAAAAAAACAAACGGCCTGATTAACAAACCTCAACATCAATAAAAAACATCAAAAACATCAAAACACACACTAGCACACAAGAAAAGCAAAAATTGAAATTGAAATTTTACTATACGGTATAACAAACAGTGGTGATACATCCAATATTTTCAGAGGCGCTACTATTTACATCGGGACCCGTTATTTGGTCATATGGAAAAAAAGAACGGGGAGTCCAACAGCTGATCCAATAGTTCACAAGTACTGTAAATAAAAATCGCTCATGACATACCGATGCGCAATGCTTTGAAATGATTTATATTCACTACATTTTGTAAATACTGAATATGATATTATAACCAGTTATATCTCACAAAATCATATTTTGCGGTGCTTGTATTTAAAAAATAGTTATCGATAAAACTATACTCTTCCCAAAAGATAAAAATATCACCCATACCCTGAGGTGAACACCAACGAAGGGTGTTAACTTTGGGATTCCCAGGTTGGAAGAGCAACTATTGCCTATGGTGTTTGTGTCTAGTGGGAGCATTAGCAATTCACAATCTATTACGTTTCGTGGAGTTAGATTACAGTGGCACTGTCAAGTTATAATGAAGTATGTATGCTGAGCGTATTTTTCGGTACGGCGACTCGAGTATGTTTATTTCCAAGCTCTAGCTGATACTCTATAGAGGTCAAATCAATTATGCATATATGCATGTCAATCACTTTTTCCTGACTGACAGTAGCCGCCAATATTGGTCTGCTAGTTATCAAGAATACACAAACGGAGACATCAGTTACCAAAGATGAACGCAGGGAAAATCAACTACATAGCTTTCAGATGAAGGGGGAAATGAACCTCAAGACTAGCCTTTCATTTTTAGTTTGCTAGAGTCCCTGCCAAGGATACGCAATAACGCAAGTAAGGGTACCTGACATATGTATTGCGGTCAAGCAAATGTGATACTCTCAAGAGTTGTGGAGTGCGTAATCGTGGGAATCAATCAGCGGGGTATATATTCACGTGTACACTCATTACATGCATTAAATAACTTATGGCATTACAAAGGAAACATGAGTGTTTTAGATATAATCACAACATCGGTAAGTGTGCCATGTAAATTGAATCAAGTATCTAGTCCCTAACACTCTGTACGCTGATGCACTTCATCCCGTAAAGCATGGCTTTTTGTTACCAAAGGACTGTATACTATTCCAAGTCTGACGCATGCGCGAGTAATTGGATAAGCATTTTGCTACAGCGGTTATCGTTGTGCAGTAGTAACATCCATAGCATAATCCCGCCAAGGCTCACAAGGGTACAAATTAAACAGCCTAAGGATAAAGGCTAGTCCTATGAAGGTAAGAGTAGGTGTGTAAGTTTGAACGTTATTAAGTAATGGGCCAGGACCTTATGATCTATCATCGGCATGTCTACCGTATAATAGTTAAACCTGTTAAGCTAGCCTCTGCCTAAGGCCAGTACATCCAGACAGAACAGATTCACATATCTGTAGGCATAGTAGGCATATAACTTACTTAGACATATTTGTTCCTGCGTCCGCTGTCGTCGCCTGAGGCGATGAACGTTTTCCACTGTCTTTTCTCCATACTCAGTTTACAAGCTTCCTCCCAGTTGGTGTCCATGTCTCCTAAGTCCATCTCCAGAATATTTTCCATGTAGTCTTTGACCTTCCACTTGGTCTTCTTCCTTCCGGTTGCCAATGAAAAACTTGGTTGGCAATTCGGGTCTGTGGCAGTCTCTGCACATGTCCAAACCGCTTGAGTCTACGTGTACGGAGAATATCTGTGACATACGGCTGGTTAGACATTTTCCTAGGCATATGCCCATAGTACAAAATTTACCTTAGCAAAATTGAGATTTTGGCACCGGAAAATTCATATGTTTCTCATTACCCCGGTTAAATTTAAGGCACATGAAAGGTTTTATGAACAAAGACGTCAACGAAATAGTCGAAATCGACCACATTAAAAGGTTGCAACGAAAGATTTCAATATTTCAATATTTTCTATGATATGTGGTGATTTCTTATGGATAAAATACCTTAATACTCAATACCTTAATAGGGTGTTTTTGCTGATATGCGTGAATCTGATCGGGTCACCCACCTTTAATGCATTTTGCCTCTGCTGCTTATATGTATGACGGTAATTTATGAATGACATTTTCTTAGCTAGTTTTATTTGGTCAGCTTAAGTACCTCAAATTACAGATAACAGACATGCACATTTATCACTGTACACATCTTATGGTCATTAAATTCAAATTTTCGGATAACAGACGTGCACATTTATCAATGTACTCATCTTATTGCTATAAATTCAGCAGCAACTCTGCTAATAGTCATTTAGCTTGTCACTTAGACTGTTATTTATGATTATGTTGTTATTTCATTACTTCGTTAAAACAATAATTTTTAAGAGCGCCCTCGATTTTAAAATAGTAGATTCTTGCAAAGTTCTGTTGGTAATTTTCTTCTACACTATACCTGCGAACGACAATGGTAAAAAATGCGTAATTGTCATAAAAGAAACGATTGTGTAATTAGAATCGGGATCCCGATTGTAATTTAACAGCGGAGCTGCATGGAAACGCCAATTTTATGTCCGTTCATGATGAAATAGTGACACCTCACGAAAATGACCTCTAACTTAATTTGCCTGAATCGTAGGAACAAACAACTAATGGAAGAGCGTAGACACATTCGTGGTGCAATTTCACTGCTATTTCACATAGAAAAGATGTTTTCAGCAGCCGTTCAATTATTATCGGAGATCTCCGATATTAATTATTCTAATTACAACATTCCTTCTTTTGCGACACATAAACAATTTTGAGCTCTACCATTCACAGATATAGTTTTGTTAGCCAATTATCAATGCAACTGTGCAAAAATCTCAAAATATTTGGAAAATAGGAGGTGCTTATCAAAAAATGTGCTGTTATTGCTTTAAGGGTGGTTTCAATCGAATGAGAATACTATCCGCTTTTGCATTTTTTTTGTTTGTTGTTTGTTTTTGTTTTTTCGTTTCTTTTGTTTTGCTTTAATTTTCTTGTTTTTTCTCTTAGTACTTCAATATCTAAGACCGAGAGTATGCGTCAAGCTATGAAAGTGCTTTTCGCCCAAAAGCTATCAGAAAACAAAGTTTAAAACAATTAGTACACCATAAAGCAAGAGCAAGTGTCAGTAATATAAAGCCTGTCCTCCCTGGGATCCTTTATCACATGCCAGTTTACCCCTAGTGTTTACTTGAAAAATCTGTCTGAATTTGAAAGGTTATTTTCTTTCTTCAGCCGTATATTATCCGCCCAATACAAAAATAAAATGCCTGCCATCAGTTGCTCTGGTATACTTACGGCGGTCCGGAAAGTGTGTAGTCTGTGTCACAGACAGCGAAAGTTATTATCTAAATTGGTACTGCGCGAGAGATTAAGGTTATCAGTCCGTCATAGAGAATGTGTGTAAATGAAACTAAATCTCAAATATCTCCGGAAACGAAGGGGTTCTATGGAAGTTTTGGCATCAGAGGGTCCGTTACTATGTTTTGTTTTAAATATGTATCGCAATGGGTCTGAACCTGTAGAACCTAGCGAGAAAATTGAACGTGTTTGTCGGGACTTCGGTACTCGCAGACACGGAAAAGTTAACACGCAATCTCTACGGGCGAATCCATTTTTCCCACAATGCCTTTCGGTATTATTCTAGTCTTGAGAATTTTCAAACACTGGTTTCAATTTATTTTTCAATTTTAGAAACAGGAATTACGTACTTACCGGACCGCCGTAGGTATACTATCATATTACGCGGGGGGAAATTAATTACTTTGCCTCAAAGGATTTTTTTTTTACTTACAGCAATGGAAATATTACCTGTTATGTAAATAATGTCAGTACAACATGTAATGGAATCCTTTTAAAGCATAAGGTAACGATGTGAAAATGTCAAGAGTCTGCAATACGCAGTGAATCACTTCTATAGGTTTTGCTATAGATTATTTGCACTTTTGGCAAGATATTTATTTTTAGATTGTTTGATACAATGATTATATTGAATAAATCATGTTTGTCTTAAAAGAAAAGAAAAACACAATTTGTATGTGTTGATACATTTACAATTAGATGATGGGAAGTTTAGATGAATATTGCTATATAATATTTAAGCTGCTTTCTTTGTAGACCTCTTATCTGTTTTAAATTACTACTTTGCATCATTAAATGCATTTTTTTAAATGGAGATACTACTAACTACTGTTCACCGGCAAGAATAATATGTGTCATTGACAACATTAGCACCTCAAAGAATTCTGTGGCAAGAAACAGTATTTAGACACACACACACACATAAACATCTCATTCAGTCATTTTCTAATATAATATTTGAAAACAATTCTGAAGTCTTGGTTTTGTACCATTTTTAGGCAAAACCAGGAAATGACATCAGAGGCGTCCTCAGACCATTTCAATAAGGGGTGTGCCAGAAAAACTGTCTATTTGCCGACACAATTTAAACAATTTTCCGGCTCGCGCACCCATTGTTTTTTTTTTTTTTTTTACCGTTGGTTTGAACATTTGAAGAGCGTGGTGGGGAGGGGGGATTGGAGGATTGGGTTTTATACAGCACAGTGCAGAATAGCAATGAACAGTAATCTCTCTCTCAGGAGGGCACTCTATCTCTTAAGTCTGCTGGCTCCCACAGCAGACAGACCTGTCCATTGTTTTAAGGTCATCTAGCAATCGTTTTGGAGATCTTCTACGTTTCCGTTTGCCTTCCAACATACCTTGCAGGAGTAGATTTTCCCAAGCATGTTTGACGAATGGTATGGCCAAATAAGTTCAGCTTCCTGTTATATACTTCCCTTCTCAGAGCCAATTGAATTCCAACTTTATCCAGCACCTAAGCGCCTTCTTCTCCTCTCATGATATTCTCCAAACTCTGGGGTAACATCATCACATTTCGAAGGCATCGATTCTTGAAAGATCTGTTTTAAAGGGTCCACGACTCGCACCCATAGCTTGCAACAGAGAAAGTAGTAGCTCGTAATATCTTCCCACAAATCAGTAAGAACATAATTTATTTCGTTTAAATATTCCCCATACAATTTATTTTTTACATAAAAAAACTGATTTTACCGCGACGAAAGCTACATTTTGCCGATATCATTCTGTTAATTAGGAGTGCCTCACCCCCACTAGAGATGAACCTGTATGACATCACAATCTTAATCCACCTTCCACCTGGCATAGGCACATTGTTTTCTGCTCAATACCATTGTACTAATGGTATGCTAATCCAAGACAATACACACTGGCCGCGTGCTTTAAGAATCTGCTCCAAAAGCATGCCCAGTTTGAATAGGATTAAAACTGTGACGTCATAGTGTCTGTCCTCCGCACTAATTGATTTCCTGGTTTGCCTAGAAATTCTACTCCAAAACCCCACACTTTCAGACTTGTTTTAAATACTATAAAATGATGGATAGGTGTGTATTTTATTGTGTCTAAACATAGCTCAGTCAACAGCAACAACCAGGAATACGGAGGCAGGCAGGCATGCCGCAGTGTTGTACCGAGTCAATCGATCCGATGGTGCAAATTCCCCAAGTCGTTGGCAGCCAGGAAAATTATCTCAAGTTGTCCCCGGTGCATATAATACATACAATGTGTGTGTGACTGAGTGCCCTTCCCCACCCATCGGTCGATTCTGTTCTCCATTGAGTGCTGTATGCATCGTTTGTTTCAGCACTGTACCCAAATCCCCAAATCCCCTCGTCCTAACAAGGTCAACGTTTATTCCGTACATGTTGCTGTGGTAGTTAGGACACTTCTCATGAGGGCACACTCAGTTCATTTACAACACAACTCGGTGTCATAATCCAGTGGTCTGTGTGACTGAATGTCCAACCACCCATCTTCTATTGGTTCTCCATTGAGTGCTGTATTCATCACATTTGTTTCAATTGTACCCAATTGGCCCCTCGTCTACATGTTTCGGTTTAATTCCGTAACAATTTGCTATGGTAGCTAGGCACCTCTCATGGGGGACACTCCGTTTCTTTACACCGGCAATTTTCCTCAAAACAACGATTTCGAAACGGACCAAAGGTGCGTGTAAATGCACCCTTATTATTTAATTTGGCCGAATTTACCGGCTCAAATTGGTCCGAAATTCCAAAGAGGCAACTCCCCGGTAGGTTCGGCACCTGCAGACAGTTGCTTAGCTAAAAGGATTGTTATTTGTCATAGAATGTTGATTCCGCACATTGCCTCCGATTATCGGTACTATTACTCAGGGTGGTCCTCAGAAAGAATTACACCCTAAACTATAGGCGACCATAACTGCAAAAGTGAGAATCACATTTGCAGAATTTACAAAGAATCTTCAAAACCACAATTTATTTTCATATTTCAATGAAACAGCACTCGATTCGGTTCAGTAGTTTTGAAGAAACAAGCGATTATATAACCAATGTCAATGGACACTTCCTTCCAAGTTTGTACTAAAGTGAATTCAATACAGGACCGGAGAGTAATAATCATACTTTTTTTCATTTTCTTTAATAAAATAAGATAAAATCATTGCCAGCATCACTTACAAAGTTTTATATTCACTAGGTTATGCATTATAAAAATCTATAGAACGTTTTCAACCACAATGTTCAACCTTTTTTCTGTTTCTAGAATCGAGTTCAAGATGTGTAATTTTCCGTTTTGATAAAATGCTTCAAGATTTGTATATCCAGCATGCCAACAAATCCAAAGTATTTAGTCAGATTGTTACGACGACGTCTGCATCTTGTCTGGATTTAGAGACGTCTGACGACTGCAATGTTCTGTCAAGTTCGGGCGGTTCTCCGCTTCCGCGACTCGTGTCAATCTTGACTTTCGTTTTCACGGTACTTCTTAACATTATTCAAGATTGTCTTCTTGCAAGGATGATTTCTGTGGAATCTTAATATAAATTCCCGCCTGACCAAAGTAATGCCATGACCAGTTTCGGCATATCTCAAACCACACACGTCTTTGTATGGGCGACAAATGTTGACCACCACCTGTTCTCGTGCCCGGACTTCATATAACATGAGTGTAGATTAAAACGCGGGAGTTTTGAATTTGCACTCAAATCATTGCTTTATTATTTAAATGTAAATCTACCATCTTCTGAATAAGAGGTCTAATTTAATAAAACTATTGGGGTGGTTGAATAATCTTATTGTTCAGTTTATCCACCTGTTAAGTATTGATTCAACTTCTCATTCATTCTATGCAGTGCCACCCCTAATTCAACTAAAATATTTCAACATTTTTACAGATTTTATTGGTGTTGTTTTTCCTAATAAAGATGATCATTCTTGTTATTTACCATGTTTTGTTTTCTTGAAAATGGATTTTTGTTTATAAAATTGTCACGGTATTGTTTTATTCCTATAACGAACAAATGCTTGAACAGGCCGGTTCTTTGGGGAATGAAAAGACTAACAGCTTGAACAGATAACACAAGTATCAGTGGATTTAACATCAAACAATCTGCATTATTGTGAGCAAACTTGTAAGGGAAGTGTCCTTGACATGTGTTTACATAATGGCCTATTTCTTCAGAAACTACTGAACCGAATTGAGTGATGTTGACATCAAAATGTTTAAAAGTCATTGTGGTTTTAGATTCGTTTTAAATTTCTCAATGTATACTTACTTTTGAAGTTATATTCGCCTATAGTTAGGGTGTAATTCTTTCTGAGACACCCTGTATGTATTTTATTTAACGTAATATTCCAAGACAAGCATTTTTATTAGGAGCTATATATGTGGAAAGTCCAAGCCTTTTCGAACTCACAAAGTGAATTGTAGAGGGCAATACTAATACTTTGCAATTTTCACGAAAGTGGTGTTCTTTATTATCCTTTTTTTTTAATTATAACTTAAGATTATATCTAAAATTATAGAAAGACTGGTAATCTTTGGGAATATGATTTCACAATGAATTTGACATTAGGTAAATGTGTGAGCACGCGTAGCGCTCTTGTGGGGCTGTTTCCAGAGCCTGTCATGCTTTAAAGTTTCTGATTATTTTATTATTATTATTATTGTCGTTTTATTTAAAGGCACTATTCAGTGGTTTGCCTAACCAGAAACGCCGACAAAAATCATCATTTTTTTTTCTTCATTTTTGTAATACGTTCGGTATCCTAACTACCCTGTAAGTGCATTAAGTCCAAAGGCAACTTAATAAGGACAATAATCTGATAGGTCCTTACTATCCGTGCGGGATTAAGTTGGGGCTTACAATATCACCTTCGGTCTTAAGTAATAATAAATTTATAAAGCTTAATACACACCGGGGAGATAAAAGGATAAGGAGTGGAGGAGTGGTGGAGGATGGGGGGGAAAGGGAGATAATGAGGTAGAGGTGAACGGTCAATTTCCACGTATATTTTCAAGTACAAAGGCTCAATTTATTGCAGAGTTATTAGCTAATTAGGCTCTAATTAGGTGTAGTTATGAATTTGATGCACTCGATTTAACCGGAACTTGGTATGTATGGACGCCACCGTAATTAGTTAATTACTTCTTAGTTAGTATACTTAAGTGGGAAATACCCCATTCATTATATATTTGAAGAAAAAAAAACATCGTGTGTAATAATAATTTCCACTCGAAAACTCATTATTGAATAAAACACAAAACCGCTTCTCCTGTAAAATCATAAAATGTAGATACAATTTACGTGACGATAATTTTTTTTTATGAGACCCTTTACCGAATCGCGCACTTTGCCATTCACTATACATCTGATTCTGGACCTATTTTAGGTAATTTACGTATTAGCATGCGAATTAATTAATGTTCTATTATTAACTACCAATGTTATTTGATAGTATCATTAGTCTACATGCATACGGAAAATATTTTTTGTCACTGACCGTCCCGCTGGTCATTAAGGGTGGCCCACGAGGACCCAGTCTAATTTTCTCGGAAACGACCTATAGGGTTTCTTTTTTTTTCTTTCATCAATAGATGCTTAGTAATTGAAGCTTCGGCAATTACAACAATTATCAAAAATGTTGTTGCCTTATAAAAAAAAAGCACGAAAAGAGAAAAACCAGTTGCACATGGACCCCCTTAGGCGCTTGAGTATTGGTAAAAATTCACAACAGCGTTACGTTTGACAAAGATTGTCTTGAATCCAATAGACGAACAGAACGCGAACGAACTGAACAATTAATGTATTTGCATCCTGAGGAGTTGGGTTAAAGTGATATCACAGACGCGATGATGCAAAGCATGTTGAACAATAATATCTTGAACTCGATACGCAATAAATAATAAACCATTGTGGCCCAAGAACTAAACCCTGGAGGGAATAGAAAACTCAATGAAAATGCTCCTAAGGTACTAGAAATGAATGGGTAACGCATGAGAAATCCAAAAACACTCCTGGTGAGCTGTATCAGATGCTTTGCATATTTGAGATGTTCCAAAACATGCAGAGCTTCGTTTAATCTATAAGCTGCGATGGAAAAGTCATTTAGAATGAATTTGACGGGTCAATTATTAATTTCTAATAACGTTTGACGGTGGAACATTCAATTCAATTTTTAATATCCAATATATTATGGAATTTCACACACAAGGGTTAAGTCTGTATAAATATTTAAATGGTTACTGCATTGACGTATGGCTTTCTGACATATCCAATAAAATAATAAGACACGTGTAGTTAAATATAAGAACACAAATCTCAAAGGGTTGGTGTATTTTTTTTTTCATGAGATAATGAATTAGATTATGTTCATCGGCATTTTTCGTCCTCCTTTCTCTTTCTTTCTCTTATACTCTCTCTCTCTCACGAACACACATAAGAGGCGCACACACAAACGAAAGCCTACACACACACACACACACACACACACACCCACACCCCCTACACACACACACACACACGTTTTAACGTATTCGTTAGATAAAGTCAAACATTGTTTCAATATATTTTAAATAAACGATTTTGCAATTATACAATGCATATAATGTTCATTGATTTTGATAAAACTTACTTAGCATACATAGCAACTTTATTTACTTAATTTCTTAAAACATTATAAGTGCCTCAAAGGCTTATTGTAAAAGAGTTGGCTATAGTAATTGCTTTTCCAGCACACAACTGGGAAATTTTGATCCAATTTTCAACGTATTTAAAACAAGAAAACATTAAGTAACATGAATGGCTTTTACCTGAATTCTAGTTGTGTTTTCTAACCGGGTTTCTAACCGAATGTAATTAGGTAAATGTAACTTAAAGACTCTACCGCAAGCCTTCTAAGAGCTTTCATGGATAAAGTAGGACGACCACCGTCCCGCTTCTGCACTCAGTGTAAATACCTAGCAAAGCCTCAGAACATGTAATAAACGCCAAATAACTGTCTTAATTACATTGATGGAAAGAATGTGTTTTTACATTTGAGGGCAATGACAGTGCTGAGAAGAAACGCATTACGAGGGCAAGAAATGACATATTGTTTTTATTGATTTGAAACATTTTGGGATTTGTTATAAGTGCTTCTCAGAAAAATGTATTTTACCATTCATTTTACATGGAAATTCAAGGCCTATTTTAAGCTATTTACATATCGACATGTAATTAGTTAATGGAACATTAAAGTGACACAATGACATTAAAAATATTCAGACATAATAAAATGGACCTTTACTCAAATCACTTCCAAAAATTTTAAAACAATTTGGGTGTTTACATTTTGTAAAAAAGGAATGGTAACTAATATTATTTTCCTTGTAAGCTTCACTTATCAGCCAAGGATGCTGACATTACTGCCAGCATTTTATCAAACTTGAAAAGCATGCAGTTGTCAGCTCACAGACCATTTCTATTGTAATTGTGCTAATTCCGGCTAATCCACCTTTCACTTCACAGATTAATATCTTACTACAGGCATAAAGTACAACGTCTGAATCCATGACTGAATGCTTTTGAATTATGTCACAAACACGCTGGATACATTGACAATTCTGACAGGGATGTCAAACCAAGCATCTAATTGTTTTCAAATTTTGGACGCGATTTCAATAAGGGTCCACTTCATTGACTCACCCTGTACCATAGCTGACTGTACGCGAAATTATTGTACTGACTTTACGTAATTACATATCCATGTCATCTGTGGGTTTTGTTTTCTGATTGGTCAAATCACGGAGAAGTTGATCAAATTGAGAGTGTTCATATGAGGACATATCCTGGCAGAAAATTGTCTTGCCAAAGCTTCTGATCAATAAACCAGGTGTTTTGACAATCAAATGTCATGCTGCTAAATATATCATTGTATTCTACATCCCATATGACAGTGTACTTAACAAAATGCTACACTTTTGAATCACTTTTGAATCACTCACAGCCGTCACACTTTGTTATTCTGAATGAAAGTTCAATGCACACTAAAATGTTAATTAAACAAGGGAGCAACTTTAAAGAGACATGAGGAGATTTCCAGGAAGAAGCGCCCCCAATTTTTCTTGAACCCCGTTTTTTTTTTACATATTTGGAAGGCTTACCAATGTATTAGATCCCACCTGAAGTGAATAAGCCGAATACGCCGTCTTTATGTAGTAAGATGACGATTTAGTAGTTTCTGTCGTGCACGACAGAAAGTCAAAACATGATTTTCTATGGGGAACGATTACGATAGCACGCAAGTTCAAAACAAGGTTTGCGGTTTTCTTTTGCACCTGTCTAATAAACCTTCGAAACGTTGTCGGTAGGTGGTCTACAACCGATCCAGTGAAATTTGAGAGAAATTGGTATCCTAAAAAAATCTCCTCGTGTCACTTTAAGCAGTACGCATAGTTTGATTCCACTTTGCGTAAGCTTTCACTCAACTTTAGATGTCAGTAAGCTTCAATAGTTGCAGATTTTAGATGTTATTTGGTGAATATAGTGTGAGCTCTTTATGATATTGGTCTTCCTCCGTATCAGGTCGATGTAGTTTTATACTTCATTTCCTTCTATCTCTATGAGAACAAAATAACAGCATACTATACTTCATTTCTCTACCTCCGTGCAGTGACTTCAGCGCGAGATTTGATGGTCGCATCTGTAAACCGCGAGCGCTGGTTTAAGCTACGGCGCTTTAACACGCGCGCACAAGGGCGACATGTGTTGACGCGTGCATTAAAGCTGCTCAAGGTTACTGACATCACTGCACGCGGTAGGATAGTAGAATCTGGACTTCTGACAGCGCCTACTCCAGCCAGGGGCGGATCCAGACTTCTCAATAGAGGGGGTCGCCAATTTGTTTTCAGTAGGTTTCGAATTCTTAAAGGGAGGATTCTTTTGTACGCAATTAACACTTAAGTGCCCAAGCTAAAAAAAAATTCCGTTGTGCCCAAGGGGGGGGGGGTTCCTAGGACCCAACCCAATAACCACTTCCCATGGGAGTTTGATCATGAAACTAACACAAGTAAATTGGGGTCACGTAAGAACCACATACCCACAATAACAATGAACATCGAATTGACCTATGACCTATGGCAATTGAAAGTGTCACTCTACGAAAGGAGTGGTTCTCATTTTTCCATCCTCAGCAACTCCAATATCAGTTTTTGAACCAAAATAATTCATTATATCTACTCTAGAATAACCAATTAACAATAATCATTGCAAAATAACCAAATTTATACCTCTTGTATTTTTTTTCTCAGAACACTTCAAAATCACCTTATTTTTCCCACAGACTTACAGAGTTCAGGAGCACGCATGAACAAATTAAATTGATGCTATCAGCAATATAAAAGTGTTATTTGATTAAGTAGGTAATCTCTAAGCAAATAACCCAAGAATTTAATTACTTTAATTTTTAATTAGTAAAATATCTTGATTTTTTCACTTCCGTTAGTGCCCAGGGGGGGGGGGGGGGTTTTCCTAGGGACCACAAACCCCCGAATTTATTCTAATGAACCGTGGGCGATTGAATTTTTTTTTAGTATCAGAGAAGCGTATTCAATAAATCAGACAATTATCAAAAAAACATCCTTGAAAAAATTGATTGCGTAACCGAGAATCGCCAACAACTCAATGTTGGTACTATGGAACCCCCATTAGGCACTTAAGTGTTAAAAAACAACAAATAGTAACATACTGCGTCGGCCTGGGCGCCTGTGTGAAAGAGAATATGTCCCCCTTGAGATATCGCACGGGGGATGTGGTTCCTAGGACCGTGGACCTTCGGACCCCTGTCCCTAGAACAATCGCCCTAACCGGACTACGACCGAGCGGTTCCTCCGGACCATGGTTCTAGGGTCTGGTCTTCACCCTGTGGCCCCCTGTTCCTAGGAATACTAGTCCGTGCTTCAATATTGTTTCTAGGTTTTTATAGATTTTTAACCGGACTATATTTCCTAGCGGACTATAGTTCCTTTACCACCAGTGAAAGTACCCCAGTGTCCTCCGCTACTATAGTCCCTGTATATCACGGGATGACACAATAGGTACGAATGATACAGATTTAATGAGAGCGTGATAATGGTATAAAAAAACAAGCTGTTCGTCACCGCCTTCGTGGTCTAGCGGTAAGGACTCTATGACTTACGATGTGAATGAATCAGGTTCGAGGTCCTAGTAAGTAGGGTTTTTATTTTAATTTGTTTTTTTAAATTGCAAACTGTTTCAATTTTAGTGTTTGGCGGAATTTGGGTATGTTTTTTTTTACATTCAAAGCCGGAAAAAGCCACTCTTGGTATACATAAGATCGCAGCGAGTTTGTTCAATACTGTTTTGCACATTCTACCATCATGGCGAAGGGTCAAGAAGCAAAAAGAAGGAAAAAATTGACCCAGAGGAGATTTTCAGGTATCTTACCACGAAAAAAGATTCCTCGAACTTGATAACATCAAAAGCGCAACATGAGACGTGCTGCGTCAAGAAATTACAAGATAAGTTATTGAATTTTCCGTTTCGAAACATACCAACTTTTGTCAACATTTGTTTGTCGTCTCCTCGACTATTAAACTTCAGACTTGTGTAGTTTCTTTGCACTCGATCACTAGCCCTAGTAGATTTTCCACCGGACAATATTACCGCTTTTCATTGTCAATAAGAAAATTTAGTTAGGTGGCCACGATCGTACCTCATTACCTCATAGGGGGTAAATTTCAAGTAAAGCACGTGGCAATGAATTACGCGCATTGAAATCACAAATCTCACAAAATGTACAGCTGGTGTGCTATTTGTGTATTTTTTGTTAATTTTTGTACTCAGTTGATTTTGTACACTGATGATTAAGTAAAGTGAACCACACACACTCCACGCACACGCCGCACACACACACACACACACACAACACATCGCACACCCACCCCGCACACACACCATAACTAACACACACACACACACACCCACCACCACCACCGCCACAGTAACATGCCACACACACAACACACACAAACATGCTTCCCTTTCCCTACCCTCTTCCCCATCTCTTATTCCGCTCTTTGTTTCCTCCAACTTGTTTTTGCCATCCCTTAATTAATAGAAGCCATTTTTTACTTTCTTACCACAATACTTGTTCAAGATCAATTGCAAAACAAAGTTAAAAATGGACTTAATTTTAGTCCATAATGAAAAAAAAATCTATTTTTATGTATTAGACTCAGGTCATTGAGGTATTATGCTGATATAATGTTTATAGATGAAACTGGCTTGCCGAATATGTTCCAGTGTCATAATTGAATGAACTCCTCCAGGGTATTATTTCATCAACCATCCTCGTGGAAATAATGGTGAACAGGGTGGTACTTGTGTTTTATTAATAAAATCCTTAACTTAAAGGCCTTTCATAGATCATACTGCTTTTTAAATATGTACTTTTTAGCATATTTCTGACGCTGACAAGACTAAGTCATAAGACTCTCGGCTATCTATAGCGCTCGATCAAGCCACGGCTGACTGACCTAAGTTTAAATGAACCGCGTTGCAGTATACACACAACCGAATGCAGTAAATCTGTGTGTGTACATTGTACGTGTCATGCAAACCATGCTTGACCGCGCCGCAACTGACCCTTCTGAGTCAAAACACAGTTCTCCGCATATAATTATGACAACAATCAATACTCCCATTGCATTTCCCAATTCAAACTTGATTCCACTGCCGAAAAATAGCCATGCATATTTGTAATTTAATGTCACCCAACATAGATGAGACAGTGTGTTCAGAATTGACCAAGTGACCCCTCACACAAATAGTACATCTCACTAGTTACATTATATAGCGCATAATATACGATTATTTAGGAGTACTTTTTCAACCCCCAATTTCTGGAATTGACTCGTGGCGCAACTTTACCAACACAAAAACAACACCAACATTCACCAACAGAAAGTCTGATTTGAATTCTGTTTTCAGCTTCCAAAAGCCGAGGCCATCCCGGATTTTCCCATTATCATTGCGCATATAATTTTAACCACCTTAGGTCTAAGAAGTCTCTCGAACGTCTTGAACACACAGTACAGAATTTCCGAAATCTTCCCAAGCTGTATCACAAATATGACATCACCATTCAGTAATGAGCGGCGCTCTTCATTTGTAATTGTTACGAAGAAGTTTGTTCGTGCTGCATTGTATGTTAAATCATCTCCTATAAAAGTTGCGAAAACCTCACCTGATTTTCGTCATCTTGACATTGATCAATAAATCAATACTCCTCTCAATGGTCGTTTTCTTGCACTCCATGTTGAGTGCGATTATCCTGATACACTGTGATTATTATGAGATCATCACATCTGTTCGGGACGAACTTGCCCTGTCTTTACTGAGCAGCATACCATCATGACTCGCCTTCTTTGGTACAACAGTAAGATCCGCCAGGATAGGCGCAGGACTGGAGGCGTCTGGAGCGTAGATGGCGCAAATCACGAGCTAATGATGATTATAACTCGCATACTGTTCAGAAAGACAAACCCAGTAAAACTCATTGTTGATGCTAAACGGGTGTTTTACTGACAAATTCCTTTGTTATACAGGGTGTCCACAAAAAAAAGTGGTGCAAGGCAAAACCACCTTCGTTGGAGGTGAAAAAAAATAATGGTGACGTGATATTTACATCAGGTCATAAATGAAGTCTTGGCTTTTGAATAACGTTTACAGCATCCGATTTGATTGTTGCAATCCAGAGATGTGGCTAATATTCTAAGAGAGGATGAAATACCAATTGTGCCAATTTTCACAGAATTGGATAACATAACACAATCGAATCATGCATGTTGATAGGGCACGTTATTGATTCGAAAGATTTCATCCATCACACAATTATAATGCTTGATCTTTTTTCTTGTTACTTCATATCAATGTTTCTTTTTCTCAGTAAACATTCTAATATGACTTCATAAATAAGTAACGAACATACACAGCTGTTGGTGTACATAGACGGTTCACCCACTTTTATCAGGATCGACAGAAAAAGAAAAATTAAGTCGAACGAAGCCATGCAGTTAACATGTCTTATATGAAAGATAATTGCATAATAATTGCTTAGAAACTTGTCCATTGGTTTAAAAATGCAGCAAAACTAGGGAATTGACAGAAATTCAGCTGAAAAATCAAATATGGCGGCGATGAAGTATGCTGTATATAGGTAGTTACAAAGATGGTCAGAAAAAGATAACTATGTTGAAACCATGCAATTAACATGTCTTATATGAAAGATAATTGTATAACAATTACTTATAGACTTAAAAAAAATTGAAGACAAAATTGTCCCTTGCTTAAAAAAAGCCTTTTAATTAAAAATCCAATATGGCGGCTATGAAACAAACGTCCGGTGCCTAACCATGTGCATAAAATACAGCACACTCAGCTGAAAAGATATAGACAACAAACAATAATTGCACCCCTTGCATAAAAAATATACATTTTTAAGAAAAGGGGAAAGAGAAAGTGGAAAAGGAACTTCTGTTCTTGAAGTAAATTGAAAATACAAATAACCGTATAGTTCTGTAATTAAATTGAAATTGCACATAACTATTTAGATCATAATGGAACTCTTTTGATGTGCACTTGTAGATTTTGAAGTAAAATCTTAAATCAATAAACCCTATCAATTATCAACATGGTGCTCTTACTTTGCCTCCTATTCTGTGAAAAGTGGCACAATTGTTATCACACCCTCTCCTAGAGTATTAGCAATATCTCTGGATTGCAACAACCAAATCGAATGCTTTAAACAGTATACAAAAGTCAAGACTTCATTTGTGATAATACATAAATATTAACTTCACTATTTATTTTTTTTTCTCACCTCCAACGAGGGCGCTTTTGCCTTGCACCATTTTTTGTGAACCCCTTGAGTTCGGACCTTATTTATAACACTATTTTTTTAATTCACTTCAATGATATAATAATAATATACTTATATAGCGCCTTTTAACCACATCGTGCACAACAGAGCGAGAAGAAAACAAGAATCAAGGAAAAAGATGAGATTTCAGATTTGTTTTTAAACCTGTCAAGATGACAAAGTGTACGGAACACTGTTTTGGCAGTCATTCCAAAGTGATGGACTTCACAAAAAAAGGCACGGTCGCCCGCTTTTTTTTTTTTTTTTTGGCAACGAAGGACCTCAAATGTAATGGCCAAATCCGACCGGAGACTGTATCTAGTCTTATTGACACGTGATTGAAAATAAGAAGACAGATATCCCGGAGAACTAAAATGGAAGCTTTGAATGCCTAACGATGACCGTGATTGAATCCTCTTCTTAACTGATAACCAATGGAGAGTCTGTAGAAGAGGTGAGGCATGAGTTTGACTGGGTTTTCTTCAAAATAAACGCAGTGTACTTTATTTTGCAAGAACTTGGAGACTGGTTCAGATGTGTTTATCTATACCATACAAGAGCGAGTTGCAATAACCAGTCGATAATATTAGGGCGATCGATATTGTGACACGTGTCAGCATCAAGAAACTTACGGATGCGATTGAGATTCCGCAACTGCCAATTTATGGAGCGGGATAAGTTTGAAATGTGCTCCGACCATGGTCATGGAGTGGTCAAAAATACACCCAAGTTGCGAATGGAAGGTGAGGAGGGAATCTCATGACCATCCAGATTAAGAGTACGATGCTGGCAAATAACTGTAGTGGTGGAGGGGGGGGGGTGAAGCAACAAACAATTCTGTTTTTCCTTGATTCAGCTTCAACCTATTTTTTCAGCATCCAGGGCTGTAAATCCTTGACACAGCAAGATAAATGAAACAAGGCATATACAGAATCACCAGAACAGTTCGGGTTAAAGATGGCATAGATTTGAACGTCGGCCATATATGTATCGTTAGTATGGCAAGCCAAGCAAGTCTAACTGCGAGTTTTGCGACCCCGTATTCGGAGTTTATGAGACCCTGTGTGTCGAGTTTTGTAATGTGGTCGATTTTTTGCAAGCCGTGTATCGAGTTCTGCGAGCCGTATGTCGAGGTTTGCCACTTCGTGTGTCGATTTTGTATGTGGTCGAGTTTTGCGACGCCGTGTATCGAGTTTTGCGACGCGTTAGTCGAGTTTTGCGACGCCGTGTGTCGAGCTTTGTGTGTGGTCGAGTTTTGCGACGCCGTATGGTCGAGTTTTGCGACGACATGTGGTCGAGTTTTGACTGTATGATGGCCGAGTTTTCCGGTATGTGGCCGAGTTTTTTGGACCTCTGTGGCCGAGTTTTTTATCCGGTATGGGGTGGACGAGTTTTGGGACGTAGTGGCCGAGTTTTGACGTATGTGGGCCCGATGTTTTGGACGGTATGTGGCCGAGTTTTGTGTTTTTTTTAGAGCTTGTTCCACATTGAATTAGTTTGTTCATTATTGAGGAATGTTGATATCTATATGTTTGATATTTAATATGATTATAGACAATTAAATCAGACTTGGCAATAACTTAAGATGGGATCTACACAGCTTTATCAACTTTGTAATAAAACTTAAGATGGGAGCTACACAGATTTATCTCGCAAAGTACCAATATGGCGGCCGACTAAGTAATGCTGTATATAGGTAGTTACAAGATGGTCAGAAAAGATAACTATGTTTAAACCATGCAATTACATGTTCTATCTGAAAGATAATTGTATAACAATTACTTTATAACTTAAAAAATTTTAATTTTAAATTTTATGGTGTTTTTTTGTGTTTTTAATTAAAAATCCAATATGGCGGCTTGACACAAACGTCCGGTGCCTACGCATGTGCATAAAAACCGCACATTCAGCTGAAAAGATATAGACAACAAACAATAATTGCACCCCTTCCTAAAAATATACATTTTTAAGAAAGGGGAGAGGACGTGGGAAAGGAACTTCTGTTCTTGAAGTAAATTGAAATACAAATCCGTATAGTTCTGTAATTACATTGTAAATTGCACATAACTATTTAGATCATAATGGAACTCTTTGTGATGTGCACTTGTATATTTTGAAGTAAAATCTTAATCAATAAGCCCTATCGATATGCAACATGTCTCTTACTTTTGTTGTGGCCGTCCTATCTGTGAAAAGTGCACAATTGTTTCCACCCTCTCCTAAGTATTTACAATATCTCTGGATTGCAACAACCAAATCGAATGCCTTAAACAGTATACAAGTCAAGACTTCATTTGTGGTTTATTATAATACATCCATATTACGTCACTATTAATTTTTTTTCCACCTCCAACGAGGGCGCTTTTGCCTTGCACCATTTTTTTGTTGAACACCCGGTAGTACTAAGGACTTTTTATAACACTATTTTTTTTAATTCATCTTCAATAATAATAAATAATAATAATACTTAGTACTAGGACTGCTAAAAAATAACATAAAATTAAAAAAAAAACAGAATCAAGGAAAAGATGAGATTTAGATGTTTTTAAACCTGTCAAGATGACAAATTGGTACGAACACGTCTGTTTGCCGGTCATTCCAAAGGTGAGGACCTGCCCCCGAAAAGTCCCTGTCGCCCGCTTTTTTTTTTTTTTTTTTTGGCACGAAGGACCTCAAATGTAATGGCCAACTCCGACCGGAGACTGTTATGCTAGTCTTTATTGACACGTGATTGAAAATAAGAAGACAGATATCCTCGGAGAACTAAAATGGAAGCTTTGAATGCCTGAACGATGACCTTGAATTGAATCCTCTTCTTAACTGATAACCAATGGAGAGTCTGTAGAGGAGGTGAGGCATGAGTTTGAAACTGGGTTGCTTCAAAATAAAAACCGCGTACATTGTATTTTGGCAGACTTGGAGAACGGTTAAATGTTGTTATCAATACCATACATGAGCGAGTTGCAATAATCGAGTTTCGATAATATTAGAGTGCGATCGATATTGTGACACGTGTCAGCATCAGAACTTACGGATGCGATTGAGATTCCGCAACCTGTCCAATTTATGGAGGCGTGATAAGTTTGAAATGTGCTCCCGTCCATGGTCATGGGAGTGGTCACAAAATACACCCAAGTTTCGAATGTAAGGTGAGGAGGTAATCTCATGACCATCCAGATTTAGAGTAAGATGCTGCAAAAACTGTAGTGGTGGGGGGATGATGGGGGGGGTTAAGCACAACAATTCTGTGTTTTTTTTTTTCTTGATTCACGCTTCAACCTATTTTTTTCAAGCATCCAGCTTTAAATCCTTGACACGCAAAGATAATGAAACAAGGCATATACAGAATCACCAGAACAGTTCGGGTTAAAGAATGGCAATAGATTTGGAAACAAGCGTCGGCGATATATGTGATACTGTAGTATGGCAAGCCACAAGCTGTCATAAATGCCGAGTTTTGCGACGGCCGTATGTCGATGTTTGCGACCCCGTGTGACGAGTTTTGTATGTGGTCGAGTTTTGCGAAGCCGTGTATCGATTTCTGCGAGGCCGTAGTCGAGGTTTGCCACTTCGTGTTGTCGAGTTTTGTATGTGGTCCGAGTTTTTGCGACGCCGTTGTATCGAGTTTTGTCGCCGGCCGTATGTCGAGTTTTGCGACGTGCCGTGTGTCGAGTTTCGTTTCGTATGTGGTCGAGTTTTGCGACGACGTCCTTATGGTCGAGTTTTGCGACGGCCGTGTCGCCGAGTTTTGGACGGTATGTGGCCGAGTGTTCCGGTATGTGCCGAGTTTTGGACGGAATGTGGCCGAGTTTTCCGGTATGTTGCCGAGTTTTTGGGGAACGGTATGTGGCCGATTTTTACGGTATGTGGCCGAGTTTTGGACGGAATGTGGCCGAGTTTTGTGTTTTTTTAGAGCTTGTTTCCACTTTGAATTATTTTGTAATTATTGAGGATGTTGATGATCTTATATGTTGATATTTTTTAAATAGAATTATAGACCTATCACGTTGCAATAAAACTTAAGATGGGAGCTACAACCGATTTATCAACTTGTAATACCAACTAAGATGGGAGCTACCAAACAAATTTATCTCGCCAAAGACCAATTATTATAATATTTCATGTCTGAAATTACCATACTTTTATGAGAAACACTTGTTTAAGGATTATTTGGTGTTGTTGCTCCGTTAGTGTTGTGCGTCCTTGACCTTACACGGGCGACGTGCGCAATTTATCCATTATTTATTTTATGCACTAATGGGTCGGAATTTATCTGGTTTGTCACCATTTTTCTTTCTATCAGCGTCTACTGTGAGGCCAACGAAGGTAGAGAGATTATTTTGTTGCTTCTCTTGTACATTGTACTACATATGCATTTTATGGGTGAAAGTAAAAAAAGGGAAAGATTTTTTTTTTTTTTTTTTTAAGAATGAAGGGAAGAAAGAACACACCGAAAGAGGAGAGGTGAAAAGGCCAGAGAGGGGAGGGAGGGAAAGGGGAGGAAAAAGTAAAAAGAAAACAAAACAGAGGGAAGAGATAAAATAAGAACATAATATATATAAGGAAAATGAAAGTGGCGACCTAGGGGAGGCTCTATTTCCTAAAAGTCATGTAACTTAAAACCCTCGTCTTCCTAAGGAGGTGGGTGGTTTACCACCACCCCCTAACGGATTTTTCCGGTAGCCTCCCCCAAACGCAAAGTAAAGTCGACATAAGCACCTGTGGTATTTCACTTAACATCCGTTGCCGGCATTTTGGCGAAAAATTTGGGGTACCCCTAACACCCTTAAGGGTAGGGTGAGCCGCCCAAAGTCCAGAGGTATTGGGGTGTTTGTCACCCTCGGAAATTTGTTAAGTCGCATTTTGACAAATATCCTTTATGTTATGTGTTTGAAACTTGCAGGCATGTGTAAATCATCAATTTCCTCTGCTTTATAAGCAAAACACCCGGTTAAATTCCGATATTTGGAACTTTTGATTAGCGAAAAAAATAAATTTTCCCAAAGGTGGCCTATATTTCGCTGATAAATCCTTATTTTTAAGGTCCGCGGATGCGTAAAAACGTCCTACATAGACCGATTTTTTCATGATTTGGTATCAAGGGATAAGGAGAACCTACCCCATACCATAAGTAACCAAACAATCATACTTGGGGCGTTCTAATTCCAAGGTCATAGGGGGTTGTACCCCCCCCCCTAGGAAGACGTGTTTACGAAAATACGTATAGGAAGACAGGGTTCAAGTTTACTGCTATTCACCATTTTACATCGTACTTAAACTAATCTTATCTATCAAATGTAAATTTTCTTGGATTCTTTTATACTAAGGTTAGAAGGAGTAAACAAAAAGGAAAGAGGTTACCCGAAATATTCTAAAATGAAAGGAATATCGGAATAACTATAGAGAACTGCCATCTTGTAACCGGCCAAAAAGGCTGGTTTAACAAATCAGTGTCCTAAACGACATGTGACTTCTTTGACAATTATCATGAGTACATTGTCCATCATACCTGTAGATGTTACCATTTTAGGGTTGGAAGACTAATATGTGTGGCCAAGAAATTAATTATCTAATTTTTTTATTCATATTAAAGTTATTAATGTCAAAGTTTCTATTGTTTGCATTGGTAAGAAAACAATAGAAATAAAAGAAAAATAGAATTTTTTTTCGAAAGATCTGACGCATCAATACTTTAGTTGTAAAAAATGTTCATAATGTCATTAACGTAATGGGGATGCATAAAACTTATTATAAGCATATTCCAAAATCAAATACATAAAGATCATCACATAATAATAATACAAATAATTCCATGTGGACACACCAAACTCTAAAAACACAAAACCGTCCAAAACTCGGCCTCATATCGTCCAAAACTCGGCCATACCGGAAAACTCGGCCACATAACCTTCCCGAAACCGGCCACACTATCTGTCAAAAACTCGGCCACATCCTGGAAAACTCGGCACCTACCGTCCAAAACTCGGCCACAATCGTCCCAAAACTCGGCCACATACCGGAAACTCGGCCACATACCGGAAACTCGGCCACACACCGCCAAAAACTCGCCCACACGGCGTCGCAAAACTCCCCCACACAGGCGTTGCAAACTCGACCATCATACCAACTCGACACACGGTCGGGTCGCAAACATCGAACTACGGCGTCGCAAAACTCGATACACGGCGTGGCAAAACTCGACATACGGCGGCGTCGCAAAACTCGGCATACGGTGTCGCAAAACTCGACATACGGCGTCGCAAAACTCGATACACTGCGTCGCAAAACTCGGCCACATAACGAAAACCGACCAAAACGGGTCTCACCCACAACCGACATACGGCGTCGCAAACTCGCATTTATGACTGATGTGGCAATTGCCATACTTTAGACCATGTTTTTGAATAAGGGCCCTCCCCACTCGCGAGTGGAGTAGGTGAAACTCTGAGGCCCAATAACCGAACCTTGGGGGACAACCATAGATTCATATGTTTGGTCACTAGAGAAGTCCCCTTTATGATACACTACCGGTTTTAGCCTCCAAGTAGGTTTTATACCACTTATAGACATCCCCCGTGAAACCGAAATCCCCAGCAAGCCGTTCCAGCAAGTACCCTGATCCACGGTATCAAAGCGGCCGAAGGTCCAGTATAAGTAGGAAAAAACGGCCTTGCTGATATCGAATTGCACGGAGGATGTCATTTTGCATACAAGCGAGTGCAGTCTCTGTGCTGCGAGCCTTGGTATAGGCAGATTGGTAGGGAACGGACAACTATTGAATCGATATCATAAACACTTTAGCCCAGCGCTAACCCTGTCGATGATCTTGCTAATATGTCTTGCTTTCTTTGTTGAAAGGTTGAAAATTAGAAAATACAGTATATTAACAAATAGCGGCAGTGCTGATCTGTTTCGCCTGATTAATAACTCCCAAATGCAATATGCCAGGTTTTTCAGCACTCACTGACCTGAAGTTGCGAAATAATATGGCCACATGTCCAACAAGGCCTGCACCCTGGCACTCTTCCTTCCGTGCTCATTAAACACAACTTTCATTGTTTACCTATCCTAACGAGAATCAAACGAATTCTTTTCCTGCTCTGGCCTATTTTGTCACACTTGGGGAAACTTCTATCATTATCCCCGTACTTAATGTCTTTTGAATCGTGCATGCAACTTAAGAGCTATAGCAAGTATAAAATTCATTGCCATTTTTTTGGATAGGGTCCGCATCACGTCAGGTAACAAACACGTTGCTATCGCATGATATGGTGAGCCTTTTCATCTGGAGACACTTAAGCTTCACCATCAGTATGTAATCATATCCCTCAAGCCTTGGGATGCTAACAATGTTGTCTTGCTTATCATGTTGTTTGACATGTGCTGCCTTTTTATACAGTGATTATGAACAGTTTGATTAAAATGCTTGAAATCAGTCTTTGGTATCAGGATTGCACTTACTCTTGGCCGGCTGCATAATTCAACTGATCGTAGTACTGAAGTGATGAATTACACGAAATAGTCCAATAACAGCATATGTTCAACTCTCTGTCCCCTCAGGGCTCCAGTGTAGCCCCACCAGGTTTCATAATGTATACACAATATCCCTTCGATGACATGTATCATTAAGGATAATTATAACTTAAACTCTTATTTACGCTGTGATACTCTTGTCTGTAGTTTTTCATCAAAAGATTTTGAAACGATTTTTCCGAACACTTTAATCTCTATATCTGACATAAACACATGAATGTCTCCAAAACATACTGCAATAAAATACGAATTTATTTTCTTTGAACAACGGCCTTCCAGTTTTGAAAAATATGTGTGTGTAAAGAAACTTGGTCTATGTTTTATTCCACATGAGTAATGTCCACTTAAGTCGGAGCTATCTGTAGGAGTGTATAATAAAACCGTAACAAATGCGGTAATTCGGAGGTTTTTATCACTTTTAATGCTTGCAACCATGCTGTCACGAATCTTTGGTCTTTTTCACTATGCCAATTCAATTACTTACTATCAGGCACAATGGATAAATCTCAAAAGACTCCACTGCTTTCCAAATAAAGGCTGTGCGTTTTTGAGTTTTTGCTATCCCTGTCATCCGGTCGTGACCAGAGGTCGTCACAATTTTAGTTACTCTCCACTGTTTGCCTGTTAAGGAACGTACCAGATACAAAATCCTTCTTTATGAAGTATGGTTTTTTTGAAAAAATCTTAAAGAGATCGAGTATCATGACAAAGCTCCACCTTTGAAAACATTGAAAACAATGTTACCGTTTCTTGAGGTTTTAGTAATTTTTTAGACTTCTAAGTGCTGCGGGCCATATTTGTTGGGGACCATCCTGATTTTCATCTAGCTTAGACTAAAATTAAGAGGCTTTAAACCTATTGGCATCGCATAAATATTAAATGTTGTTGCTCCGATTTTATTCTATTTGTGTTCTCTGTTTGATATGAGATCCGTTACACTTGCACATACTCCCAATTAAAGTACCGTGGGAAACAAAATCGCGGTTTTTGATGGTAAACAATCATGCATATTGCAAAGGCAGCCCTATTCAATACTGTTCTAATTTTTGATGGTTACTTAAACCGCTTTTTTGTGTGTTTATACACACACTGGCCAGAAGTATTGCAACATGAAGAAAAACGTTTGATTGTCATGTTTCCCTAAAATATGGCGGGTTTAAAAGAAAGCGCGCTAATGTATAACTTTGCCTATTGACTCCCATAAGGAATACAGGAACAGTAAACGTCAAAATGGCTGCAAAACGCTCGCAGTTCCTTTAATCCGCAAAAAAAAAAAAAACAAAAAAAAAAAACAAAAAAAAAAAAAAAAAAAAAAAAAAAAAAAAAATTAAAAAAAAAAAAAAAAAAAAAAAAAAAAAAAAAAAAAAAAAAAAAAAAAAAAAAAAAAAAAAAAAAAAACAAAAAAACCGAAAATTAAAAAAAAACAAAAACAAAAAAAAAAAAAAAAAAAAACAACAAAAAAAAAAAAAAAAAAAAAAAAAAAAAAAAAAAAAATAAAAATGTTTTTTAAAAAAACCAACAACAAAAAAAAAAAAAAAAACAAAAAAACCAAAAAAAAAAAAAAAAAACAAAATATTTAGGGAACACAACAATAAATCAAAAATTTTTTAAATTTTTTACCTTCTTTAATATTTGTGAAATCGGGTTTGGGTATAATTTTGAAATCAATATGTATTATGCATTTCGTTTTTCCCTCTTGCATGTTGTTGCAATACTTTTGCCAGTGTGTGGAAATGAAGTGGGTTTGAATTTCAAATTTCAGGGGACTATAATTGAAAATACTGACGGCCTTTCACTTATATAAATATTCGTCTACTTTCCGGGTACTCAAGGGGTCTTAAGCCGATCGGAACATCGCACCTTTTAAGCGGCAACATTAAAATATTTGATTGGACTGCAAACGCATTGTAATACACTCTGAAAGTGAGACAAAATAAATATCTATCCTTAACAACACGTGTTCCTTGTCCTACCTTAACATTAATCAGATCTTCGTAAAAATAATCCTGGCTTATATCCTCACTTTGTGCCTTTCTTTTGTGTGAACGACATAAAATGTTAAATATTCATCATATTGCAAATCCGCTGTGAATTGCCTTTTTCACTGTGTAGCCGTGTTCTTTCACATTTACCTTTAATAGCTAACTACCTTCGTCTATTAATTTTTAATTTCATGAATGCAAGCCTACGTGGCCTCAATGAGTTCTCAACTGTCACGCTCTACTATGGATACTCATTACAAGGAATATAAAAAAATTAGGAAAGGTTAACACACCACTAATTCACTTATCACTTGGGAAAATGGCACTTTGAGCATGTTTCTTTCAACATTTAAAACCTCACAGAGGAAATACAACACATCACCCCAAAGTACAAGATAAAATAACCAAATTTTGAACATCTGATGACCAGAATTTTTTTTAGTTCCTAATCACCAAACTTGCCCGATGTCAGACCGGCAACCCAAGATTCTGTATAGTCGCCAAAGCTAGTAATTTGCAAATCGATGTGAAATTGATGACCGCGGAGTAAATTATCTCAAATTCACTGTCCAAATGCCACTTAGTTTGAGAAAACATACCAGTCTACCATGTCAATCACGAAATTTCATCACTTTCTTAATATAACTAGTGCATTTTCAGACATTTTAAAGCACTTTTTCCAGATGCCATGCAAGAAAGTAGTCCACCCAAGATTTTAGATCCTTACGGCAGCCAGGTTAGTGGTGTATAACCTAAATGCACAGTTTAAACATTACCGTTGTATAATAGTAACATATTCAGAGAATAAGGGAATTTGCTTGAATGATATGTACACAATCCCAGTTTCTCTATCGCTCCTCCCCATCTGCTCTTCTACTTTCTAACTTTTGGTGTTAATCTTCTCTCTGACTTCTCTGATTTTCTCTGCCGAATCTCTAATAGCATCTAACTGTTTTTTCCATTTCCATCGCTTCAGTAACCAAACTAAACATATTTTTAGCAAATCTGTGAAAACCAATTTCCTAACCCCCTACGATAACTCACTTTTTTGGGTAAATGTTGACACCCATAGCTACCAAAATCAGTTGAAATCAGCTTCTTTAAAAATTTCACAGATGAAACTTGCTTTAGGGTTACTAGCTGGTTCCTTTGTCTATCTCTGCCGAACTGCATGGCTAAAAGTGAAAATATTAGTTAGGTCCAAAACCTCAATTCAGTGACTTTTCTATGGCTAGTAAGGTTTGATGATCAATTTGGCTTCTATGGACTTATTAGAAAAAATAGCCCTCACGTCCTTCAAAAAAATCCCGGCATTTTTCGGTAGAGGCCAAAACTAAAAATGGCCGCTGGAGCAGCTATAATCATATACACAGACACTTTTTTTCGGGTAATTCGAGCGCAAGGATTCTGATTCTGACATTAATTTAAACTTTACAGTGAGGGGATTGCATTCCATGCGTGTGCTACTTTTAAATACTTGTTATGAACAATAACAAGAACTAATTGTTTACTCATTCAATGGAAATATCTATACACTGATAACGAAATTCCCTATTGGCTGTTTTAATAATTTAGTTAGATTGGACGAGACTTACAACACAGGAAATTTCAGCGAGGATGTAATGCGAGCTAGAAAGAGTTTACAGTAAACAGGTGGTTCCTATGGACCCTAAAAATTTGTTTTCGTAATGGCCGCTTTACGCATGAAATATTTTCGTCGAATTTGTTTGTAATTGTCTGACATTTGAATGCGCTTCTTTTCATACAAAAAATACTGAACAATCGGCAACATGTAAGTAAACAATTATAAGTAACATTTAAAAATAACCCTTTGATTGTGCTGGAAACAAACACTTTCATCGTGGGCGTTGCCAGACCGTTAATGTGCAAACTTTATGGGAAAATGACGTGTATTTTGCAATACACATAAAAAACCATGCAGATTGCCTAAAACTGCAATTTTGTGTCAACTATATTATGTAATTTAGGTCTCTATGAAATTCAATTCAAAGTGTATGACGTAGCCCAAGGCTCATTGGAATTTTCCGTCTTTTTGCCCAATTTTTGCGTGTTTTGAAAACAATGTTTTGCCCCTAATTTACATCCATTTTTAATTCAAAGGGATCCGCAGACCAAATCCTTGTGGTAACTCTACCGTGAAGCTGAAAATACAAGTTTTTCAGTTTTTGAAGATAATGGTATTGCAAGATGTCCCATTTGTATCTGGATGGCCAAGATCCGCTATTTCTCTCTTCTTTGTGTACTTTGAATGTTGCTTTCCGTTTCTTGATTGCAATTTTACTTCCACCTCCCATAGCCATAGCTGAGAGTATGCGCTGGTCAATAGTCCATATTTCTCTACTTCTGTGCAGTGATGCCATAGCCTTGACGCAGCTTTAATGCACGCGTCGACACATGTCGCCAATGGGGCAATCTACACGGCAGCGCAGATCCAGATCGGATCCAGATCTCGTATTGAGTTTGCGTCTACACGGGCAACGGCCAAACGTGATCCAGATCTGCAACGCGTACATGGTGTGTACAAGCTTGGTTAGTGTCGCTTCACTTTAAGCGCGTACTTTTAGGTTACGCGTAAAGTATTCCTCGATCACCAATGGTTACGAGTAGCATTTTACACTTACGCTTCGAACGGGCGATGTTCTTTTCGAGCCCATCAACTGCGCGTGAGGAGTTCTTTAATGACGGTCTCCATAGCTGGATCTGTGATCGGATCTCGTTGATCGCAAAGGATTCTGGATCTGCGCTCCGTGTAGATTGCCCCTTTCGTGCCCGCGTGTTAAAGCGCGCTTAGCTTAACCAGCCGAGCGGGTTACAGGTGCGACCAATCAAATTCTCGCCGCTGAAGTTACTGCACGGAGGTCGGGAAATGGAGTATAGTATTGCTGTTATTTTGTTATCATAGAGATACTTAGAATGAAATGAAGTGTAAAACGGTATGGGACCTGATAAGGAGGAAGACAATTAATTCATAAAGAGCTCAAAACTTATTCACCAAATAACATTCTAATACCGGCAACTATTGAAGATGACATCAAAGTTTAGTGACCGCTACGCTAAAGTGGATATTACAACTATGGAATTAAACAAGAGAAGATTTGCAATAGCTTCCCACAGAATTTTCAATGGAGGTTTTGTACATTACTGATTGGGGTCGTTGTGATGAAAACATGGGCTTAAATTGACAGTATTGATCTCAAACTTGCATTTGAAGAATGTTTCATCTCTATCGATCCACATGGCAACCTTACAAAAAACTTCCAATGGAAGCAACATTGTGGGAAGCTACTGGATGTTCTCTCTTGAATTAAAAACAACTATGAGACTGGTTAAAGTGCTCCTTTGTTAATTAACATGTTGTGTGCATTGAACTTTCATTCAGAATAACAAAGTGTGACGGCTGTGAGTGATTCAAAAGTGTAGCATTTTATTAAGTAGCCTGTCATATGGGATGTAGAAAACAATGATATATTTAGCAACGTGCATTGTTTGTCAAAACAAATGGTTTATGATCAGAAGCTTGGCAGGACGATTTTTCTGCTAGGATTGGTCCTCATATGAACACTCTCAATTGATTAAACTTCTTCGTTGATTTGACCAATCGCAAACAAAACCCAACGGATGAACATGGATGTGCTAACAACACATAGTCAGTACAATAATCTGCGTAATCAGCTATGGTACAGGCGTGAGTCAATGCGTGACCATTATGAAATTTTTTTTTTCGCTTCCAAAATTTGAAAACAATTTAGGGGCTTGGTTTGAAATCTGGTATAATATACAGTGTAATCTAGCGTGTTTGTGACATAATTCAAAGCTTCAGACAGGGATTCCAGACGTGCCAATTCAGGCTTGTAGTGAGATATTAATCTGGGAAGTGAAAGGTGGATTAGTCGGAATTAGCAAATAAACAATCAGGCCCGTAGCCAGGATTTTTTTTCTGGGGGGGGGGGCGGAATTGCCATAAGTGGACTTTTTTTGGCCAATTTAAATAGTCACTCTTCGAAAAAGAGTGGTTCGCAAATTTCATCCTCAGCAACTCCAATCTTAGGTTCTGAAAACAAATAATCATATATTCTATAAGATAACCAATTGAAATAATCCATTTCAAAATATAGCCAAATTTATACCATCTTGTATTTTTCTCAGAAAAAAAATCGCCTTATTTCCCATAGACCTTACACATTAAGGCACGGCTGACAAAATAAAATTAATGCTATCAGCATAAAATGTTATCTGGATTTAAGTATTATATTATTAATTTAATTACCTACTAAGGTATATAACTAAGCCCCCCCCCCCCCCCCCCAAATAAATCCCAAGATTTAATTACTGTAATTTTTAATTAGTAAAATATCTTGATTTTCACTTCCGGTAGTGCCCAAGGGGGGGGGGTTCCTGGGACCCACCTAATTATTTTTGTTTTTATAATGAAGCTGTGGGCGGATTTAATTTTTTTTCTTTGTATCAGGAGAAGCGTATCATAAATCAGACAATTAGCAAAAAAAGCCTTAAAAAAATGATTGCGTAACCGAGCAATCGAAAAAAAAAACAAATGTTGGGTACTATGGACCCCCCCCCCTTGGGCACTTAAGTGTTAAGACGAGGGTTAAAAACAATGGACAGGTCGGGTGCTGTGGGAGCCAGAGACTTGAGAGGGGGAGTGCCCTCCTGAGAGAGAGATTATTGTTCATTGCGATTCTGCAGTGTGCTGTATAAAACCCAATCCCCCAATTCCCCATCCCACCCCGCTCTTCAATGTTGTATTCAAAACCGACGGTAAAAAAAAAAAAAAACAATGGTGCACGAGCCGGAAAAGGTTTTCAATTGTGTCGGCCAAATGAAAGTTTTCCGGCACACCCCTCATTTGGAAATGGTCGAGGACGCCCCTAGTGTCATAGACTGTCTAGCTCTAAATTAAATATTTCTGGTTTTGCCTAGAAATGGTACAAACCAAACTAGAATGGTTTTCAAATATTATATTAGAAAAATGATGAATGGGATGTGTATTTTGTGTGTGTTGTGTGTGTGGTGTGTGTAAATATTGTTTATTCCCACAGATTCTTTGAATGGAACGTTGCAATGACAGTTATTTTGGTGAACAGTAGCTCAATTTAAAAATGTAATGTTTAATGATGCAAAGTTTAATTTTTAAAACAGAAAGGTGGTCTACAAAAACGCCGGCTTAACTTATATAGCAATATTCATTTAAACTTTCCATAGTCATAAATTGTAAATGTATTCAGGATTAAACTTTCCAGCCACACATACAAAATTGGGTTTTCTTTTTATTTTTTAAGACAAACATGATTGATTCAATATAATCACTGTATAAAGCAATATATAAATAAATATCTTGCACACAAGTGCAAAAATCATAAAAAAAACCATAGAGTGATTTCACACGTATGCAGACTCTTGACTTTTCACACGTTACCTATGCTTTAAAAGGGCATTCCATACAATTGTACTTCATTATCTAATAACATGTAACATTTCTATTGCTGTAAGTAAATTTTTTCCTGTGAGGCAAAGTAATTCATGTACCCCGCGTTAATATGATAGTAATTCCAGAGCAACTGATGGCAGGTATTTTTTTTATGGGCGGATGATATTCTCACTAAGAAAAGGAAAATAACCTTTCGAGTTCAAACAAAATGAACTGTGAAATTATTATCAAGTAAACAATAAGGGTAAGCGGCTGTGATAAAGTAAGAGGGAGGACAGGCTGTAGAGTACTGATACTTGCTCTTGCTTTATGCTGTACTAATTGTTTTGTACTTTTTTTTTTTAGAGCTTTTGGGGCGAAAAGCACTTCGACGCATACTATCGGTCTTAGCTATCAAGTATAAGAGAGAAAAAAACCAAGAAAATTAAGGCAAAACAAAAGACAATAAAGATATAGAAAGAAACGAAACAAAAACAAAACAACAACAAAACAACCACAACCAAAAAACAACAACAGCGGCAGAAGCGGATAGTAATTCTAATTGTTTGAAGCTACCCTTAACGAAGTAATGAAAGAACGACTAAATAATCATTAACTACAGGCACAAGCTAAATGACTATTAGCAGGGTTGCTCCTGAATTTATGACAAGAAGATGAGTACATTGATAAATGCGCATTGTCTGTTATCTGTAATTTGAGGTACTTAAGCTGACCAAAAGAAAACTACCGTCAACACGATCATTTCCGGATTTTTCATATTTCTACTCCACTCGAAAGCAAATCAGCGAAAACACCCTATAAAGCTTTTGAGTGTCTAATCATAAGAAACTCACTACATATCACAGAAACTATTGATGACTTGAAAGGCTTTCGTTGCACCTTTCATAATATGGTCGACTAATTTGCTGGACGTCTTTGTAAAGGCCTTCAAACCAGGAGTAATGATGAAATATATGAATTTTCTTCTGGTGCCAAAATATTAATTTGCCGCAGTAAATTTGTACTATTGGCATAGGGCCGACAGGCTGTGAGCAGTTATGTCCATATATTGGTCTTAGGAGGCCGAGGCTAGCTTAACTGGTTTAACTAATACTAGTATATTGTAGCTACATGCCATGATCGTCATAAGGTCCTGCTAGCCTAATAAAATTTCTACCTTAATACACCACCTACTCTTATCTCCTTGGGCTATCCGTAGATGGTTTATTTGGACCTTGTGTAAGCTTGTGCGCGTTTAAGCCATAGAGGTGACACTGCACAGCGATAACCACTGTAGCAAAATGGTTATCCAATTCCTCGCGCAAGCGCCATCTTATATTAGAAGATTGAGGTTTATCGTCTTTGGTAACAACAAAACCATGTCTTTTAAGGGGAGGGATGAGTACACATGAAGTAAAAGAGTGTTCGAGGACCAGATTCTCCAATTTTACATGACACTTAACCGATGTTGTGATTCGAAATATGGAACTAACATCTGCTAACAAACACTTTGTTTCCTTTGTAATGCAATAAGTTATTTAAGCATGTATAATCGCCGATAATCCAGGATGTTGGTCGAAAATCCAAGGATTTTGGATTAAATGGACATTAGCCAACCAACACTCCACAACTCTTGAGATATCACATTTGCTTGACGCAAACATATGCCAGGCACCCTTACATGCGTTATAGCGCATCCTTGGCCATGTATCAGCAAAAAAAATTGAAAGGCTAGTCTTGAGGTTCATTTTCCCCTTCATCTGAAAGCTATGTATTTGATTTTCTCATGCGTTCATCTTTGGCTAACTGCTGTCTCCGTTTGTGTATTCTTGATAACTAGCAGACCAATATTGGCGGCTACTGTCAGTCAGGAAAAAAAGTGATGACATGGCATATATGATAATGGATTTGACTTCTTAGATTATCAGTAGAGATTGGAAGTAAACATTACCGAGTCGCGTACCGAAAAATATGATCAGCATACATACTTTCATTATAACCTTGACAGTGCCACTGTATCTCGAACTCCACAAAACGCAATGATTGTGAATGGTTAATGCTTCTACTAGACACAAACCCAAATTGGCAATAGTTGACTCTTCAAAGTGGGAATCCAAAGTACCACCCTTGTTGGTGTTCACCTCCAGGGTATGGGTGATATTTTTTAAAGGGGGGTGGTCTTTTTCGTCCGCTGATTTGTATATGATAGAAAGATTTCGCGCCGATTATTTCAATCCGTTTTGATGCGAAGCTAAAAAATGTGGATTTTGTAAGCCCCATGTGTAAAATTTAAATTTGTCGACAAAGGGTCACATTTTCGTTTAATAACGTCCAAACCAAACATCCTTGGGCTCTAAGATTTCACAGGGTAAATGAGAAAAAATAGTTAGCTTTTCTCTGATACAAAAATCGTGACAATTCCGGTAAAATCTGGGCTTCTGGGGACGATGCTATAGCGATCGGGCCATGGAACCTTTAATAGACAGCACCGCAAAATATGGTTTTGTGAGATATCACTGGTGTTATAATATCATATTCAGTATTTACATAATGTAGTGAATATAAATCATTCAAAGAAATTGCGGCATCGATAGTCATGAGGATTTTATTTACAGTACTGTTGAATATTGGATCAGATGTTGGAATCCCGTTCTTTTTTCCATATGACCAAATAACGGGTTCCGATTGTTGAATATAGCGCCTCTGAAAATATTGAAATGTATCACCGCTGTTTTCTTATACCGTATAGTAAAAAACTTCAATTTCAATTTTTGCTTTTTTTGGGCTTTGTGTGTTGTTTCGATGTTTTTGATGTTTGTTTTTTTTTTATTAATGTTGAGTTTGTTAATCAGGCCGTTTGTTTTTGATTATTAAGCATGATTATTATAACAGATAGACACATAGTCATATTTGTTCTCCTCATTTTTCATCGTTTGTGTGCCAATTTTGTTTTAATCCTTGTAATTGTAGCGCTATATTTTTTTTAATTGAGTGCTATAAATTATATCCCATTTGAAGTACTTCAGTGTAAAACTTACAAACGCGTTGTGAAGGCATGATAAGGGTCCTAACGTATTGCCACAACGCGTGTGAAGGGGTTGAAACGAGTGGAAGGTCGCAACGCGTAGTGAGATTATATTTTGAAATACGCACAGAAAAATATGATTTTGATTGGCCGACACCGCAACTGGTTTGCCGAAATGTCGCAACGCGTTTGACTTTTTCAACAACGCGTTGCAGGCAATACGTTTATGGGACCCTTATGGTTTGTGGTCCTCGCCAAACGTTGTGACGCTTGCAACGCGGTGTGAAGCTCCAAAATGCGTGTGAAGGTTTGAAACGCGTTGCAAAGTTTCTAGCAACGAGTTGTGGGTCTATTTTTTTTAAATACGTAACATAAATAGTGATTTTGATTGGCCTACACGCAACGCGTGCCGAACGAAATGTCGAACGCGTTGCTACTTAGTAGCGCCTCTGAAAATTATTGAATGTATCACCGTGTTATTATACCGTATAGAAAACTTCAATTCAATTTTTGCTCCTTCTTTGTGCTTGGTGTCTTTGATGTTTTGATGTTTTTTTTTTTTTTTTTTTTTTTATTTAGGTTGGGTTTGTTAACAGGCCGTTTGTTTTTGATTAAGCATGATTATATATTAAACAGATATGACAGAATGGGGTCAATATTTTGTTTCTCCTCAATTTTTTCATCGTTTGTGGCCATTTTGTTGTATCCTTTTATTTGTAGCGCTATTATTTTTTTAATTAGTAGTATAACTTATATCCCATTTGAATATAACTTTAGTGTAAATAAGAGTAATTCAGGTACTGTAGGGGCATATCCGTCGTAAGAACCTAAACGGAAAAAAGAAGAAGACTTCATTGATTTCCTCAAAACATGCGCAAAATAAGGGCTCACTAGAATGACCCACTTTTCGCATATAAAAATCAGGGGAAACACCTCTTTATCCCTCATCTAAGGAGTTTAAGAGTCGCCTTGTGTAAAGAAATACTGCTATCAACCAAGTAATATCTATTGATATTGAACCCTGGTGAGAATCTCCACCTGGAGCTGACTCATATGGCAAGCCAAAAGGCCATAACGTATTGCCGCAACGCGTGCGACATTTCGGCACGCGTTGCGAAGGAAAGTTAGCCACCGCGTTGAGGCGGTGCCCAATTAGAATGACGAATTTCCTGGGGAGTCCGTATTTCAAAAAATTGAACCACAACGCGTTGAAAGTATCTAGCAACGCGTTGCTGGAAAACTCACAACGCGTTTTGCAAAGCCTTCACAAAAACCGTGCGAACCTTCACAACGCGTTGCGAAGGTCACAAGCCATACGGGTCATAACGTTATTGCCGCAACGTGTTGTGAGAAGTGCATACGCGTTGCGACATTGCGGCAACGCGATGCGGCCACGGCCAATCAAAATCATGAATTTCTGTGAAGTATTTCAAATAGATCAACAACGCACGTTGCGGCAGTACGTTATGACCATTATGGCCTTCACAACGCGTTGCAAGCATTCACAAAGCGTTGCGAGCTTCACACGCGTTGTAAAACTTTATAACGCGTTGTGAAGGCAATAAGGGTCATAACGTATTGCCGCAACGCGTTGTGAAGGGTTGCAACGCGTTGTGAAGGTCGCAACGCGTAGTGAGATTTATATTTTTGAAATACGTCACAGAAATTCATGATTTTGATTGGCCGACACCGCAACACGTTGCCGAAATGTCGCAACGCGTTGTGACTTTCTCACAACGCGTTGCGGCAATACGTTATGACCCTTATGGCTTGTGGTCCTTCGTAACACGTTGTGAAGCTTGCAACGCGTTGTGAAGCTCCCAACGCGTTGTGAAGGCTTGCAACGCGTTGCAAAGTGTCTAGCAACGCGTTGTGGGTCTATTTTTTTAAATACGTCACAGAAATTCATGATTTTGATTGGCCTACACCGCAACGCGTTGCCAAAATGTCGCAACGCGTTGCCGAAATGTCGCAACGCGTTGCTACTTTCTCGCAACGCGTTGCGGCGATACTTTATGGCCTTTATGGCTTGCCATAGACTCCTCATGGGCTGATTGGCAATGCCTCAACAAATTGAGAACCAGAAGTGGCCGATCTAAGGTTTCCTTGCAGAAGTGGGGCTACCTGGAAGCGGATCAGGGCACTGCCTGTGGTCATTTGTGGAACAGCACCACAGACAATGCTGGAGCAACAATGCACAGACAAGGACCTTGCGGAAGCAGCCAGACGTTGTTGTACCCATCTCTGGCTGGATCATATTTGAGAACCACTGTGTTTGGACACGATAAGAAAAGAATCCCTCATCAAAAATCAAGAGTGGAGGGACAACCGTAAGACGTCAATTTGTACTTTCCTGTACTCGCCTATGAACAATTAACATTCGATACAATGCTTGCAGTCATTAACACATCAAATCAAGATTGGCTCCCCAAAAAATAATTTCCAAGTATTTTATAGTAACCTTGTTCAGTCGTAATTACAAAGGATATAAATAAGACTCGGTAATGAATATCATAATTACTCGTATATGAATTAACCCTTCCATAAATAATAATTTTGCACGAATTTAGTCTATTATATATAGTAACCTTGTAACCCAGTTTTAATTACAACGGACGTATAAATACGACTCAATCGGTGATGAATAATTATAATTATATGAATAAAACGATACTACTTGTGAAATAAGAATCACCCAAATACTATATACTATTGTTGTTTTATTACTTGGAGTTGCTTTAGTCATTGCTGTAGTTGTTGTAGTTTTTTTGTAGTAATAGTGGTAGTAGTTGGTGTTGTTACTGGAATTGGAGAGTTGGTTGTTCATTTGGTATTGCTCATGCACGTCCAAATCCATTCTGGGATTGAATAAACTATGAAAGGATTAATCTAATTGGCTCATAATGTGTCATTTTGTGATAAAAGATTAGTTCTATTACAACAGCGGACTATGTAGTATGAATTATATTCGACATGCTTACACCGTAGAACAAGAATCATGAGTTGTTCAGACTCGTACTATCGCTAAAAAGATCTATAAAATTCGCACTGTATAATGCGTAGTTTTTATATAATGAGTTCTTGCCAGATGTCAAGCTAATTTTCGTCAGATGACAGACCAAAGGATTATCATTAAATACTGATGGATAAAAATCGTCTATTATTAAAATTGACATATTTTTTTTATAAGATGGTTACAATGCCTTTACGTGATGGTGCTGCGCCTGACAGTCGATCCAAGTGTACCTGCCTGCCCACACGCTATGAAGGCTTCCTTTCCCCCCGGCACTTCAGGCGATTTAAAAAAAAAAAAATGTATAGAGAATGATACTGGAAATTCTCAAAAAACAAAACAGTTTTAACTCTGTCGATATATCCTTCGGTTTTGGAGATACTACTGTTAATTTCTATCGCCATATACATCGCTAACGGGAAAACAAAGGCTTTGTATTTTTAGACTGGGGAGATTATAGCACCTCTCAAATCACACAATCAGACACAAATAGACCATTCAATATTTGAAAAAAAATATTACTCATCAACCAGTTGACAAGTTCATTTCCTGCAAACTGTAGGAACGCACTACTTTGGGATTTTGTTGACAAATCACAATGTCATATTTTCGGCAGTTACTAAGGGTGAAAAAGATGGTGTCATATTCCAAGGACAAGTGAATAGGGATCTCTTGTACACGTGAATATACATAGGGACAAGTGATTTCTGACAAAGTTATGATTGGACATATTGGATGTCTCACTCCATTTCTCGAAAAGTATACAATATTTATATAACATACAATATGTATACAATATATGGCCAAGATGCACATTATGAAAAACATATTCAAACGGCAAGTTCGTACTTCGTAGAGAGATATATGGATGAAGCTGCCGGAACGGTTGTTGTTACTCGGAATTTCATCAGACAACTGGCTGCTATTCGGTGGATGCGGAGAATATGTAACGGTGTTGCGGACGTCGTAGAAAGAATTAATGCTCGTAGCGTGGTTACCACCCCCCCCCCTTCAGGTTTTTTTTTCGGCTTGCTAAAACCCCCTTTTTGGTGCCAAATTATTTAATTGTCAATTGACATTTTCCGCTCCTTTTCATCCAAAAACAAACATCCACCGGGGTAAAAAAAAAAAAAAAAAAAAAATCCCAAAGTGATGGATAGTGGGGGGTGGCAACCCCCCCTCCTTCGGTAGACGAAGTGCCAACATGCCTAACACAACAGAGGAACATCACAGACACTTGATTTTGGTACCAATAGATAGCTATGGTCCTCCTCTTTCCATCGATACCAAAATGAGTACCAACGTGCCTAGCATTACGTCACAATGACGTCATAAATTAGCATGTCAGCAAAAATGCCAATTTCCATAGACACACACAGTGAAAAAAAATCAATTTTTCGCCAAAAATTTTAGGAAAATCAGATTTTCATGCGGTTTTTGACTCTACTTGATGGGAAATGACTAGTTTTATATAATGACAGCATTTCAGAGCTATAATAAGGTGTTTGAGTCGCTAAAAATTGCGAAATATAAATTTTCCATCCTATATTCCGTATTTTCGTACTTTCCTCAACATATGACGTCATGGTGAGGTCATAATGGGGATGTTGGTACTTATTTTGGTACTAATGGAAAGGAGAAACTCTAAGCTATCCTTTGGTAGCGAATTTACAGGAATCGGGTGTTCATTAACGAAAATCACAGGGGGTGGTAACCACCCCCCCTCCCCTTCGGGAGTTTTGTTACAAAAAATGGCTCAGGTAGACGAGGGTTAAAGCCACAAATCCCCTCTTTCCAATGATAGGTAATTTATTCATGTGCGGTCATAGATAACCGATCAATCATTGCGTTTTTTTACAATGGGACAAAGTCAGCTTGGGACCAAGTTTCAACACAAATCCCATTCACTTGCATGACTGAAGTGAGAAGAGAGGGAAAATTGAATAGGATTTGTGTTAGCATTACTTGATACTCATACTCAATAAGAAAATGTATATAGATTATAGTCGTGTCCACACGTGTAGTTATTACCGGTATTAACTAAGTCCGATGGAATTAAAAAAACAAATCCACTAATTCCTCTCACGCCTATTGTACCCTATTGTAATCGTCTCCACATGCGGTCGGACATAAGTCACTTAATACCGGACCTAAATTGATCGGTTTTAGTGTTGGATATAAATTTGCCGTGTGAACGCACATCGGGTTTAACTCTATCGGACATAACTAGGCTTAAGTCCGACGATGTAATGGCCGAAGAACAGCAGGGTTAAGTCCGATCGTAACATTAGGAGGTATTTAAAGTAACGTGTGGACGAGTTCTATCGGAAATAACGGTTTTCCGCATTTCGTATTTCTAAAGTAAAAGCAGGAAAGCAGTGGCTTAGTCGGGGGTGGGCGAAGTGGGAGGGACTCCGGCACATTGGAAACAAAAAATAGGGAGAAATTTGGAGGCAAGGGAGAAAAAAAGGGGCAAGGAAAAGGGAGGAAAGAGTAAAGAGAAGAGGAGAGCCAGGGAGAAGCCGGTGTTTTGATGTTATGATTTACAGCATGAAGAGGCTGACATCGTCTCATTTTGCGACTCAAACAAATAAGTCAGCCGGCAAGCGAAGCGAGTACATTAAACGTTTTCCAAATCCTACATTGTTTCCAAAATCATGGATACGCCACTGATTCGGGGGGAAATTAATCTTTGCCCATCAACTGCAAGGGAGAAATCTACAGGTCCTTGCCCACACTTGACTAGAGGTCTAGTTACGCGTTTACGCCCCTGATGGAAAGCCAGCTCGGCATTCTGCATGTTTCGAATGTACAACCAAAAACAGGTTTCTTCTTACCTCGTCCTCTTCGAACAAGGTTAAGCCTGACCGGTTTAGGGTTAGCATCAAGGTGAAGATTTAATTTTCAGATTTGTGTGTTGAAATCACTTTAAGGATTATCCCTAATATCTCAAGTTACTTGGAACATGGTTTAAAAAGTTACAAGGGTTGGAGACCTTTGGATCAGGCCATTTTGTAACGGAGGTGTTAAAAAACAACATCACAGACGACTTTTTTCACTATAATTAATTTGGTCTTAGTTTTTTTTACTTTCAAATTTTCTAAGCGTTTTGTTTAATATTATAGCTTGAAGTTAGTCAAAGGAAACCATAAAACTATTAGAAAAATATTTCTACAGAAATAGTTCGGTCACACGGTTGTTAGCATTTGATGCAAAATTGTCCATACGTGATGACACAAAGAATGTACAAAGTGGTTTTATTCCTTAGCAGGTCAGAAATTAGAAAAAAAAAACACGCTGAGCAATCGTTTACCTGCACTACGTGTGAATGAAAGTTTAAACTTAAATCAATTAGATGTATCTTCACCAAAATTGAAATTGAAAATCATGACAGACGGACATTTTTTCATCACGGACGGACATTACTTTTGTATTGGTTGTCACAGAGAAAGTATCATTTTCACCAAAATGAATTGATTTTGCCATTAATAACCATTTAAATGGTCATTGTGAGAGTTTTTTCAACGGTGTTTAGGTTCATGTGCATAAATAAAACAGGTTTCGATAAGTAACGATGTTTTCACATGTTTCTTTCATATTTTAATCATTATTATAACCTTCTTCGTGTGAAAGTTTATAACTCCGATGCCAGTTACCATGGACCACTTACGGTCAGCTAGTACCGGTAATAAGCTTATCGGACTTAAAGTTATGTCGGATCTAAGCGCTAATACCGTTAGATGCGCGTCCACACGACCAAATTTAAGTCCGATAGTAATACCGACAGGATTTAGATCCGATCAGTGCGCGTCCACACGGCAACTTTAAGTCCGACGTTAATACCGACCAGAGTTAGTACCGGTATTAAGTGACTTAAGTCCGACCGTGTGGACACGACTTATGTGTTTCATCTTTCAAATTGAGTCTTTTACAGATATGGCTAGTGATCTCCCATAGAGGCTGTGGACCCCGACCATATTTGTCATTCTTAATCATCATCAAAACGTCATAGATTGCCACCCGTATATTTACGGCCGTACAGTAACTGATGGTTCTGAAATTTTACCCCCAATGTGACCTTGAATCTGTTTTGCCTTATAACTATTCAACTATAACCCTTAGATACGACAAACTACCTTTTTGAAATCTTTAAAAGGTACTGATCGTGATGGTATATAGTTTACAAAATGACCCTTTTTTATAGTTTGACCCCCCTAGAATACATCCAAGAACACACTTTAAAATATGACACAAATGATTTTTGGAATCTTCATACAATTTTTATTTAGAAAGACCTTGGTTGCAAAATTGTATATGTAATTTTCACAAAAAATGCACCATACGTTATCCAAAGTCAAAATGGATTCATCCATGAACAACTAATTAATACTTTGTTTTCAGCGGGAATGGGTTTTAAAGACCGAAAATACTCCTACGTATATGAACGGTCACAAATGTATACAACTGTATACACGTATGCTGATCGTGTTTGAAGGCTTTGTTGCCCTCTTACACGTCTTATCCGTTCCGACACGAGGCGACACAGGGATTTTGTTTACATTTATGGCTGAATACAAATAAATATAATTGATAAAAATGTCATTATAGAACCTAAAAACTCACCCATCTAATGTTTTGAAATATTTGAAATACTTGGTACATTTGTTTTCAGCCTCATAAAATTAAAACGTAAACGAATACACACGTTTAGAGGTTATGAACGTGTATAAGATCCAATAAGAAGTATAACGATTTTATGTCTATAGACCTAACATGTTGATAACGTATAAGAACGGGTTAATTTATGCTGTATAGTAAATGGTGTTGCTTTGCTGCGGGGTTAAACGCGGCATGTGATGAACGTATGGTTAACATTCAATCGTGATATTGCATAGGAGAATAAAACCAAAGACATTTACACACACAATGAGTTCGACGTGCCAATTAACTTGCTTTGATGAAGTATATACAATAAGCGATTCCTTGGAGAATCTTTGTTGATCTTGCTACTTAGAATGATTTAATGGATTACTTATACAATGACCACTGTAAAATGGCCCTATGTATGTGCTTTCACGTTAGAAATGTGCTTTTACATGATGTGCTTAGACAATTGTCAATACCTAAGGAGATAAAATCGTTATGAATTTTCGGCAATTTTGTCTAGCTATACCTGCGACGAATATACCTATAAAGGGGTAGAAAGCACACACCGATACACCGTTCAGGTACACTAGGTCTGATTTTCACACACAAAAAAAGAATATTAACTATTTTCGGGAAATTTATGGCCAAAACTTCATTACATTAAAGGGAAACAAATCAACTTTTGGAGTTTTATCATAATTTTATAGAGGCCTATTTTGAAAACCGAAGCAGTTGAACAGTTTCCGAATTCGGCAACCTTTTACGAATTTTTCATTTTCGAAATAAATGCGTAAAACAACATGTGGAATTTAGTAGGAAATAAGTATTTATTAAATCTAATATGCATTATAAAATTTAGTGTAATTAAACCCAAATTTACGATACACTAGCCGAGGCACACTTTAACTGTAAATTTATAACACAGAGTGAATATGGAGCTTCATATCCCTTGTAGTATATTAGTCCCAGGATATACTGCACCTGTTGTACCTTGTCAAATCATCCGGTAGCCTATATACAACCCCATAAAAAAACAAACAAAAAACAAAACAAACAAACAACAACAAATTTGACAAAAACAATATGGGCATGACATTTACAGATGGGGTATTGAGTCAAGTTCATTCAATCAAGATTTTAAATTTATATAATAAAACCGGTGTAGAAGTGATTATAGTCCGCCGTACTCATAGTCCGGCTTCAACGTTAACTCAATTCATTTGACTTTTCTCGCAACATTAGTTTCACGCTTTTTTTCCGTTATCGTCTAGGGAACCCGGACTGTGGCTCTGCTTTCACACCGGGTTACCCCATTTAACTTTCATGACCATAACTCATGTAATGTCTTCGTCATGTATCTTTATTCAGTTCACTGGCTTCGTTTCTAATCCTAAATTCGTTTCCATAGCCAGATGTGCTGTATGGTGTGCCATTTGATTTTAAGCACTATACAGAGTGGTGAAAAAAAAGTTTACACTTTTTCGTCTGCAAATTTCTCAAAAGTGGGTAGACATATCAAAATAGTTTGAGGGTATTTATTAACTACAATATCTTGTTGGAACCTGGTGAAAACCGCGTTGAAAACAACACTGAAATGACAAAATGGCCGCCATCTAGAGAAAAAAAGTCAAAAACCACTTTGTACACACGTAAGTATATGGCACTCTGTTGGCGGTCACGAATTATATCCAAGATTGATAAACATATTGAACAACGCACCCCGTCATGCTCGACTTGGTATTTAATAATAACCACACAGGTAAGAATTAAGGCATCTCAAATTATTTCAAGTTTCTCTTATAAATTTAAGAATAAAACGTCTGCAATATTTGTTCATTATGATCTTGACCCAAATCATGCAAACATGAATGTACAAGCAGAGTCTTGATTAGTCTTGACAAGAAAGACATGCAAGTGTCTTTCAATTTAGAATTCCCCATAATTGAAATCAAATTATTATGTAAATGATAATTTCAAGTTCAGTTTCACGGTTGAGATATTCTCTATTCATTTTCAAACGGTAAGCACTTCACACAAACTCGAAGGGTGGTCAGTAGTTTGTTACGTGAGTAGGTCAGTTCGCGCAATGGTATTGATTATTAACCATCATATTTGCCCCATAGACTTACGTGTGTGCAAAGTGGTTTTGGGCCATTTTTCTCTACATGGCCGCCATTTTGTTATTTGAACTTTGTTTTCAACGCCGTTTTCTCACCAGGTTCTAACAAGATATTGTAGTAAATGAATATCTTCAAAATATTGCGATATGTCCACCCACTTTTAAGAAATTTGCAGAAATAAAAGTGTAAACCTTTTTTTAACCACTCTGTATTTTCACAATGCCTTCACTTAACCTTTTGGTAACAAATGTGTGCAGTGGGAAAAAAAAAGAAAGCAATGTCACAAAGAGGTGATAGTAAATGTCTGGAAAGACCGATGTTCTACTTAAAGATACTTGATCAAATGAACCGCTTTAGTGCCCCAAGCTATTAGACGTGCTGTTCATTCACGTTCAAGGCATACTGACACCTGTAACCGCATATAGTACAGCCTTTTCAAAGGCATATTCAACATACATACAGAATGCACGCACACACATACTAAAATGCACGCACGCACACCAGCACTCGCAGCTATACCTATATGTAACTGTTATAAAATTCTTTAGTCTGCTATGCCTTATGTTCATAAATCTGGTGTAAAGAAACTGAGGGCATCACAAAATGTTCTAGCATCCATATGGAGATACACGGAATAGTGCGGTCTTGTACACAAGACTAAGACACACCGGTCGATATACACTCTCAAACCCCAACCAATCAACATTGAGCTTGGGAAAAAAGACGGAAAATTCCAATGAGCCTTGGGATTAAAAAAAAAATTTTTGAGAACTTATTTTATGTTGCTATCTACTCTAGAAGACCAAAATTACATATACAAAACTTGAAGTTTTAGGCAATCCTATATTTTTTTTTCGGGTCTTGCAAAATACACATCGTTTTCCCATAGAGTTTGTAGAGTAACGGTTTAGCAACCTCCACGATGATTTTTTTTTTTTTTTTTCATCACATAAATATTTTAATGTTTGCTTACATGTATGTGTGCACATACATTAGGATTAGCAAAAAATGACTATGGTTCTTTGATTTTTTTTTCAATATTCTCAGCCGAATTCAGTTAGTGCCCATGGGTGGGGATGGGGCACAGGACCCCCACTAATTAACTCATTAACAGCTTGGCCGATTTTATTTTATTATATTTTATATGAAAAGAAGCGCATTTAAAAGTCAGACAATTACAAACACAAATCAACGAAAAAAAGGCCATGCGTAAAGCGGCCAGCGCGTAAAAAATGGAGGTCCATAGGAACCTCCCCCGGTCACTCAAGTGTTAAAGGAGAATTTTACTATAAAACAATATTTAGACACGATCAAATACATCTCATCCAATTATTTTTTAATACTTGAGATCAAATACAAAGCTTGTGTTTTGAGCAATTTCTAGCCAAGACTGGCAAACAGAATCTCATTTCAAGGTAATTTGCCATAATTGCATATACTTCATTAATCCTCTTTTTATATATTTTGAAAGACACTCCCATCTTGTTGCTTTAGAAGTTGCATGCCAACGCTACACTCTAAATTACAGGGATTTAAAATTCTAACCTATAAGATGTAATATTCTGGGGTTTATTTTAAATCGTTGTAATTTAGAGTGTATTAATTGGGAAGTATTGTGATTCCGCCAGGTGGAAAGTGGATTAAGAAAGTGCTGTTATTGTGCCGAATTAGCATCATTGTGTGTGTGTGTTGGGGTGTGTGTGTGTGTGTGTCAGTATTATAGAAGATGTGACATTTGTTGATGTGTGTGGCGCCCCTGTTGTTTGGTGTAACGGCCGCTTCAAAACCCACCGGTTTGCCTGCCGGTTCCTCTCGGTTCTTTCCGATTGGAACCTGTTTTCTATTGTTCTAAACAATGAATCGCGGTTCAACCGCCCTCAATCGCTGGTTGACCTGCGGTTGAGTTTTGAAGTTGTCCCTACTTTTGTTTCAAATTAAATAATACCAGCATTCTTATTAAGCGCGTTTGCAGTTGCTATTGTGACCGATTTGCAACAACATAAAAACTACTTACTGTAATATTTTGCCTGACAGGTCACATCATCTATTGCTTAAAATTGCTTAAAAATCTAACGTACAGGGCAATAGCCCGACCATGAATAGCCTCGTCCCAACTCACCCTCGATTTTACCGGAATTGGTAGAAATTTTTGGTGTTGGAAGAAAGCTACTATTTTTCTCATTTACCCTGTTAAATGTTAACGCTAAAAGGTTTTTGGTTTGGATGCTATAAACGTGCTTTTGAAATATCTGCGTGATTTTTCGTAGAGATGTATTGGGTCAAGTTATTTTAATTAAGAGGACCTTTTTATAAAATGAAATCGAGTCGTCCTCCTTCAAAATTATTATGTTATGAGCGAAAACTTGCCATTTTTTGGTCGACTAATATTACCCCTACAGAGTATTCTTACAAGTTCTTGAAATTGTTAAATATCTTTAACTCCATTGTTTACTAAAGTATATGCTTATCCGTTGATCGATGATATTGGCGAAATGAAATTGACGTGACATTGGTGAACAATGCGGTTATTTAGTGTAAACATTTTCTAAACACTTTTACTCCACCCCCTCTTTCAATAGACTACGAAGTTTGTTATTTGGTATCACATCATGAGTACATATCTTTTTTCAGCTATAGAACATCAACGATTTTAATGCCACTTGGCGAGGCGAAATTATAATATACCTGGGGGGGTGGGGAGGGGGCTTGCGAACTGAGTTTGCATCCGAAAGTAGGGGCTTGGGTATTGAAAATTTGAAGAAAAAAAATCTGCAGGCTTGGGAGCTGAAATTTGGCTAAAAGTTGGCTTCCGTGGAAGGTGACCTTGAGAACAGCTCTTAGGAAACGCTGGGGAGATGCGAAATGGGGGTCATAAGGGACGCACATACCCGTGTCACTTTCCAATGTCAGTCCCCCATGGTGGTATACGTTCCGTTCGAGAGAATTCAGGAAAGCACGACCTTAAAACTAAAACTCGATGAAAGAATTTCAGTTCGGTTTTCCTATGTTATTTTCTTTAAAGAAATAAACTGCGCATCGAGTTTTTCGCTGTTAAATGCGGATTATCAGCAGTTAGTGTTGCAAATTGGATATTACGAAGACGCGTTTATTTGAAAGCAAAACAACCGCTGTGGGATATAAAATAAAGTTCTGCATGATAAAGATTTAGACGTTGGTTTATCACGGTGAATCTGGAATACACACCATTTACGCTCTCATAGCATCTGTACTGCTGGCACACAGCGCCACCTATTCCGTTTCCGCATCGCTAATTGGCCGACTATTCTTAGACATGCACTACGTCTTTTGACTCCCTAGCAGCTAAGCGCTGTGTTAAAGGCTCTGCGATTAGCTTGAACAAGGAATGAAAAAAAAACGGTTTCGCGGTACATTGGATATCGCGAAATCAACGAATCAGGTGGTCGATCTGATGTAAGAAATGGGTTCCTGACAAAAAGGACCAATTAGCTCACTAGTTTTTGTAGGCCTGGCGTGTGGCATGACTTGATAGCAGCAATCGAGAATTGAGCCAGCTGAAAAGGTAAGAAAATTGCTTGTATGGATCGTATTTTTCACGTTTTTTCCAAATAAACCTATATTATAAATTAGTCAGCTAACTAGACAATTTAGTTAGGAATATTTTGGTGCGTAAATCGTTACGATAGGCCAAGTATTTTGCGCAATCTCCAGCGTACCGCGATGTACAAAAAATCCAAATCAACGCTATCTGACAGAGTTTCCCACCCTCAGCCTACGGCGGTCTGGAAAGTAAGTAGTCTGTGTCATAGACTGCAAAAGATTATCTAAATTAGTACTGCGCGAGAGATTAACGTTATCAGTCCGTCATAGCGAATGCATGCAAATGAAACTAAATCTCAAATTATTCCGGAAAACGAAAGGGGTTTATGGAGATTTTTGCATAGAGGGTCCTGTTACTGGTTTTTGTTTCAATATATAGCCCTATGTATTCGTCATTGGGTCTGGAAAGAGAGAAAAAGAACTTCCCCACGTCCGATTTCCCTAGCGAGAAAATTGAACGTTGTGTCGGAGTACTTAGGTGCTCGCAAACACGGAGGGGAAACGTGAACACGCAATTCGCTACGGGCCGCATCCCTTTACCACAATGCATTTCGGTATTATTTCACTTGAGAATTTTCAAACGTTGGTTTCAATTTACGCTTTCAATTAGGACCACAGGATATTACGTACCACTACCGGGACCCGCCGTACGTCAGACGATATGAAGTGGTAATAAAATCCCTAGGGCAGTGAAGATTTGCCAAAGGGGGCCCCCCCAAATTCAACAATGGGCGGCGCCGCGTGTGTCAAGACGATACGTAAATGGTGTGAAATAAACATTATATACATATGGACCAACTGTTTATCAAGAAGGGTAAATGCAGATAGGCCGTCAATGCCGTCGAGCGCATAACAAGTTGGCAGCCAGCGGGTATCGAGCCCACACACCATCAGAGAATGAGTCCATTGTTGTATCCACTGGACCACACGTTTGCATAGATTTGAACTCACAAGCAGGCGGGGGGTAATTTACTATATACACAATGGTGTTAATGGTTTGGAAAGATATACAAGGATTCTATTGTGACAAAAAAACACGTTTTATTTGGTGCCTTGCAAAGAACACAGGAAAATTAAATTCTATAAGGCGGGAATCTCTCTAACAAATACCATACGAGGAGGATTACATAAACTCCGACTAACTCCATTCAACTCATTCAAGCATTCACACCAATAAAAAGTAATAAATAAAATAAAAAATTAATAATAAATGCGTAATTTTACGGAGCCTATCCAAATTTTTTTTTTTTTTTTTTTTCCCATTCATTAATTTTACAGGAAAAGCATTTGATACTTGAAAAATATACAAAGGTTTCACAATATCAGTTACGACTTTAAATGAATAATAGCGCAGTTTTTGAAGAGCGTCCCCAATTTTTCAATCTGTGTGGATTTGTGCACAGTTGTCAAGTAAACATACATGTGAATGGTAATACTCAAAAGTATGCATGCAGAAGCGATTTTATAATTAGATTCGGGGAGTCCCGATCTAATTCAATGACAGCGCTGGGAAACGTGGAATTTCTGTATGTCCATTGTAAGAGATAGCACAGGTTCTCACGACAATGGTCTTTATTACATTGCGGGCCAAACGAACAGCTAATGGATGAGCGTCGTTGACGTATACAGGACTATTTCGCCGATTATTTCGTGTTGGAAGGACTCTTTCAACGGTCGATTATCGGTCTTCTAATTAAAAAAAAAAAATCCTTCTTAATGAACAGAGAAGTTCGAGCTTTACCAATCACGAGTATAGTTTATTAACCTATTACCAATGCAACTGTTCAAAAATCTCAAAATTCGGTATTGCTTTAATGCACTCACACCCAAATATACATGCCACAGTGCATCGAAAAATGGCAGATATGGCTGAACATCTACACTTGGCACCAAAAGTATCTCGGCATGTTTTTCGATCAGTATTGCGCTAAAGTCCGATAATTATGTAAGTTTTCGATCCTCGAAATATACATTTGGTTACCTAGATCTAGCTTTTTTATTTGCTGGTAAAAAAAGCGTGTAATAACGGCTTAGATAGAATGCCAGAAAGTTGCAAACCCATGACCAAAAGTTGCACTTTATGATAGAGTTTTCAATGGGCATTGCAGTGTACCGCAACACCAACACGCTGACCATGATCAATATTGCAAGTAGGCTTACCGGGAGGCTTACTCTCTCATTCAGTATTTGTGTAAAATCAATACACATAGATTCTTCCGTACCACACAATATATTATATATCCCTAAAGTAGCGGACGGCATTTTTAAGATGTTCTAAAATAAGTATAAACAATTTATCACATGCTATGGATTAGGAAAATTGATTATTTTTTTCACTATTTCGCTTTTCTTTTTCTTTTAAACTTGAAAAAAAAAATCAGAAACAAATGGACTTTTTTGCGCTAACCAAAGGCGACTTTTTTGCACTGTTTAATGTTGAATATAGCGAATAGCAATCGGTTAATCGCTAGAAGGAAATCATACCTAAACCTGAAGGAAAAGTCTACAGCTTGGCCATTCAGGAAAATGTGAATAACGCATAGTAACGCGACTTTATTTTGTTGCTTGCCTCAAGATATGGCCGTGGTCTTTATATCTAACTAATGTGGCATTTCATTAATAACGTGTACTTCAGACAGCCAACAGCTGCTCCTACAAGAAACCGACTGCTGTTGAAACCCTTGTCTCCAATAATAAAGTGAAATTAACGTAAGGGTTAAACTGTGGAATATTCAATATTATATTTTTACAACTGAACCTACAGACAATATTCACAGACGAAATTCATTTTCACACACAAAGCAAATATCGTATTGGTCACACCTTGCATCTGCAAGCTGTTTTAAAGACCGCTTTGGTTATTAAAAGACTCCCACATCATTATAACAAGTTACCAAGGCCGTTATTATGAAAGTTCATGAGAGGCTAACTACAGAAACCATTTCACTCCTAAGACGTTTTTTTAACAATCATTTTCATACGCTTGGGATATACCAAATGCCAATTCCATATGGTGTCAAATGTCGGGGTCGTCGTCGTCATCGTCGTCGTCGTCGACGTCATCATCATCGTCATCGTCATCACCTAAAACCAACAAAGGCTTGTGTCTTGGGGGTGGTGTGCCTGTTCGAGAGAGATTGTGTAGGTGTAGGTGTGTGTGTGGTGTGTGTGTGTGTGTGTGTGTGGTGTGTGAGTGTGAGTGTGAGTGTGTGTGGTGTGGGTATGCAAGCGCGCGTGTGTGCATTTATTCTCTTTCTTTGACAAACACGAAAGAGAGTTTGGAGGAAAAGAGACCGAGAGAAGAGAGAGAGAGAGGGAGCAAGAGTTAATCTATTACGGACAGACTTTACCTTCAATCAAGTACCATAGTAAAATATTTATGCACATAGTATACAATTACATTTAAACCATTCTCCATTCTTAATATAGTCTGCCACTTCAGTTTATTCAAGGACCGGGATCATTATATTACACTTCAACTTCCTTCTCCTTTCTCTAAATGTTAAAAAAAATCGTCTTTGCTAAGACGAACGCTAACTCATTTTTAACTTAAACCTTCCAAATGCTGTTCAGTTCACCCGTTAAACAACTTGTTTAAACTTTTCAACAATGCATTTTTGTACATATTATACTTGCTATAGTGTTTTAATTTGTCAAGAGAGAGAGAGAGAGGCTACGGGAGGGAGAAATTTGACAATTGTGTTGCTAATTGTCTATTAAACTATACCTGGGAATGGTAATACTCAAAAGTGCCATTTGTCATTAAAGAAGCGATTTTCTAATTGAAATCGAGATCCTAGATTGCAATTTAGCGGCGGAGCTGGAAACGCCAGATTTCAGTCCGTCCATTATAAATTAGTGCCACCTCACGAAGATGACCTCCAACTTGACTTGACTGAACCCATGGAACAACTCATACTTAGAGGAACATGTACCGTGGCGTTTTTTAACGGCTATTTCATATATGAAGGCTGTTTTCAGCAGCCGTTTGATTATATATCTGGAATCTCGATATAATTAGGTAATTACAAAACGACAACGTTGTCCCATAGTGGCAGTTACTGTAACAGGGCCCTCTGACCTTTTGCCACCCAAGCCGATCAATTGTACATGAATCCATTCATAATTTTGATCGTATGTAAATGATTCCACTTCACAGGCACCAATCCATCACTGTTAATGACCTACTAGATGGATGAGTGATTACCCACACCCTGTGTGCATGAACATTGACGAGTATGCCTGTTTTTTAACATGTTGGAGTCCTTGGTAGAAATGGTCGTTTCGGCTATTTTTTCATTACCGTAGGTCAACCAATTACACCCCTTATGGCAAAATAAGATTATCTTGGTTTGTCAGCTTCTACTAAGAGTATAGGTGTAACCGTTGGTCCATGGCGCTCTCTTGAATCTGCACAGCATTCACTGGTGATGGAGTTTTCATAGGAATTTAGCATTATACCATACTAAAATACCACCACGCCTTTATAAAATAAACCGTTTCGATTTTCTGAATTTTCTACTATCATATAAAATTCCATATGTTATTGATGCTATATAAATATCTACAATAGAGCTTCTTCTACGCAAGAAAATGCCCTTGGCACTTTTTCCTCGCCAACGACGTGAGTTTTCTCATGGCCTATGCGTTAAGCACGGAGTACGTGTGACAGGTCCCATGCCTATTGAATGCAACAATGTGTGCACAGTGAATAGGGAAAATGACATTAACTAACTACTGCAAGATGCTCTGTTGCGCTCACAGACTTTTCAGAAGTTTTATCATTTACCAGGTATAGTTTTTAGCAAATGACAAGATGCAGCGTGGTACACATCTCAACTTTTTGGGAAAATGGGGGGCGCTCTCTCTGCAAAAAAATGGGCAATATTTGAGGCAAAAAATTAAGTTGCACGACAGGCTTTCTATATCAACTTCTGTTACAACGAGTCATACAAAATGCATATTTATATTACAATATACTCTAACTTTTCAGGATGTAAAAGTGTGACACCCTATCAGGATTGGTGTTAAATGAAAAATACATTACATACTATTGCCTTAGATCATCTAATAAATTTGAATTCAACATCCATATGATATTAATATTATGCAATAACAGATTATTTTAAATCCTAACTTGATTGGTCCTAACTACAATCCTAAGGAGGTGACTTTGAATCCCTGAAATTTTTAGAATGTAAGATAAGATATTGCAGCAACATCCCGTTTTGGTGTCCGGCTGCGAAGTAGCGCCACATAGGGATTACTATGGTATGTGTAGGTGTGTGTGGTGTGTGGGTGTCCCTGCTTTTTTTGACCCAGTGCAAATCGTCTCTTTTTTTTTAGAGCAATTTTTAAGCAGTGGCGACACAAGAGCTATTACCACCTCTTAAAAATCAGAAAATTCTCATACGGGAATCTTACCACTAGGCTTTACAAGGTCAGATTTGTATATTAATGGTCCCTCTAACGTCCAATTCCACTTCCCCATAGAGAGACCGTTTTAACAAAGATTTCAAAAAGAAAATTTGCTATAATACTCCAAATTAGTGTCAAAAGTGGGGTCGCCGTTGATAATCTTTTTTTATTTTTGGTTTTGTCACCACAATAAATTAACTTTCAAACAAACTGTGGTATTGTGTGTGTGTGTGTTATGTGTGTAATGGGTGTGTGTGTGTGTGTGTGGGTGGGTGGGTGTGTGGGTGGGTTGGGTGGGGGTTATGGGTGTGTGTGTTGGGTCGGGGTTCATAGATGTTCCATGAGGTATCATGACAGATAGTGGTAGATTGGTGATGGTTTGGGGTATATTGCATAGACTTAAGGCCATAAGACATAACTGGGACCATTAACTGCAAAATACACAACATTACAAAATCCCAGGGTCCTTAACCCTAGAACACGGTTTTTTTTTTTTTCCTTCCCGATCCTTTAAATTCGGTGCCACGCTATAGCTTAGAGTTTTCTTCTGTCCTCGGGCACAATATTTCTGTAATGCCTTTGTGCTCAAATGATCAGCCAACCAAATATAATAGCGTTTGAGGACAGAAAAGATAACAAGTCAATAATGGACCCTTTATCCATTGACATGCATTTTTGAACATACATAAACCATATTGAGCAACCTGTAGGGTTAATTGTTCAATACGGCAATATCACTCTGCCCATTAGGGGACCGGTAGTTCAAATTGGATACATTTTGCTGTCCGTACAACACCTTACATATAAATATGTAAAGTATGTACCTTCAAGAGATTTATAATTGCGTGCGTAAAAATCATCGTGTTAATTAAGTGGGTGTTAAACTCCATTTGCGATGCTCACGTAAATTCAAGCAAAACTGCCATTACGCGTAATATGCATAACGTAGAATAACAGACAAGTTCGTCTATGCAACATAAATGGGGGAATTTGTTTATGGATTTGTTGACGTTTTTTTTCGCGAACATCAATCTCCAAGATGCCTTCCATTCTGTTTGTTATTTTAGTTGACGGTCCACTGGTCTCAAAACATCGTTTTTCGTAGCAGATTCTCGCTTTTAAGGGGCCCATTCGTTGTTTCAATTAACAGCTTTGACGGTTTCATATTCGTCTTACGTAAAACACGCAGTGTGCGTCCGTTGGCAGAAACTTACGACAAGATAGTGTTTATTATAGCTAACGCCACTAGCACATTTAGAATAGACGCGTCTGTAAAAGCATTTCTAACGATTAAGACTGCGAAGGGTGTTTTCCTGTTTATAATTGTTCCGAGTCAAGACGCGGTATTAATATCGCGGTTAATGTCATTTTGTCAAACTAATTTCATTCAACAGACAGTGTCAGCAATACTTAGTAGTCAATTGTCATTTGACACATTAAGGCGATACCTCAATGAACTATAAAATGAATAATCTGTATTCTGTTATCTTTATTTTGTATAAACTCGAAAGTGTCTTTAAGAAGAAGGAGTCCAAACATTTGTAAAATCACAATCCATTCAATTAAGCAATATAGACCCTGTTCTTTGAAGCATATGTCCATTTATTTTCCGTAAAACTAGATCCTTCTTTTGATCTATAGATATATATAAGTGAATTTTCACTGTAAAACTTTTAGCAAGAACATGCTTAATTCTTGTCGTTCATATTGTAATTGAATCGGATTCAAATTTTTTCAACGTGTTAAAATCCTGTTGATTGTATTTTCCTTATATTAAACTTTGTAGTTACTTTTATACCGATGTAATATACTCTTGTTTTCACATTCACCTTTTCATCAACAACTTTCAAGCCATAACTTTTTTTAATATACAGCCATAGTAAAAACTAAACAAAAAGACAAGCAACACCATGGAGAATGTTGCTCATTTTGTCAAAGAGAGAAAGATTGCTTTTGATTTTGATTACGCATATCGGCGAAGTAAACATGCTTATGCCCATATTAGATATTAAATATTCATAGACACTTTCAATACTATAGGGTATGTCAAGAGTCCATAATTTGCACTTTGTTTGAAAATGAATAAAATGTCATCACTGTTTTTATTTACCTAGATATCAGTGCACAGTAGTGGCCATCACTCTGCACGGATAAAGCGTGGTATTTTGGTAGGGTTTAATGCTAAACTCTATGGCAAAAATCACCAGTGATTGCTGGGAGCACAAAAAAAGATCAATATGGCGCCATGGACAAACACGGTTAGCCCTATATCCTCTTCGTATAAGCTGACAACCAAGATAAATCTTCTTCCTGCTACCTGGGTATGATTGTAATTTGGTTGACATAAATACGGTGCTGAAAAAGACCGAAACGACCATTTCTAACAACGGCTGTCCAACTGTGTAAAAAAACGGCCTACTCGAGGAAACAAAGATAAGTAAATCATGAAAGAACAAGTGTAAGACTGTAACCTAACATCTTGATGCAAGACAACCAAAACTTGCCGCGTATCCCCCTTTTTATTCAATTAATATCGCTTTAATAAAGCATAGGTCGCAGATCCCCCTTCTTTCTTTTGTTTTCTTCTAAAATCAACGGTGGTAAAATGAGGTCCAGCATATGTTATGGATTCATGGTTCTGCACAAACACGTCAGTCACAGCTCCGAGTTATCTTTCTTCTTTTTTTTTTTTTTTTCTCAAAATGGTCCCAAATTCTTCATATATTCCAGAAGGACCAGATCTCTAATTTTCCATTTGATCACGTAATTATAGGTCAAAGTGTACAATGGTCTACATATATCCTATGGGGTCATAATATTACGATAACCTGTTAAATGTAAAATACTAAATTTTCAAATGCGTTTTTTCTGTTATAGGATGACCATACAACAATTGTAATGACTAGTTTTCGTCGATTCGGGAGCACTCTGAAAAATTACCCCAGAATGATCCCGAATGTTACGATCCCTATTACTCCGGGAGCTCGCAGATATTTGTAACACATTTCGAATGCAAAAGGTTGAGTGATTCAATATGTAGGCAGCCCGACAGAAACCCATTAAACGTGATTCTTAAGTGTTGCAAGTGGTGTCTTAAAGAGAGGGGCCTATGCAGAGATTGTACAGGGGTCATTTTTTTTTAAAATTGATCCAATCATGTTGAAAAGTGTACCACATTATTTGTATAACGACAAGGACTAAGAAAAGGTAGGCCTATAGTTTGTACAATCTACAGCCTAAAGTTTCAGAGTTATAGGCTCAAAACAGCCAAAAATCAATAAAAAAATTATCAATTTCAGTTGTACAGGGGTCAAAGTTGATCCGATTTGGATAAAATAAATATGGTTCAAATTATTAGTTGAGTGCATGGGATTAAAATAAGGAATAGTTTTGGACTGTTTTAAATACCGTAGTAATCTGTCATAATGAGCCTTATAACTCAATTACTTTGCTTAAACATACCTTTTCAGTTTATTCACAACGAGACAAACAAATGAACATTTTTTTTTAAATAATTGAACCATTCTGAACCTTTACCCCCAGTTTGACCTTGACCCGTAATTTCCATAGAGTTAATAAACCATAAATCGTAGATAGGGCAAACTGTACTTTTTTAATCCTTATGACGTGACACAAACGATGGTGTACATTTGACAATTAGAACATTTTAGAATTTGACCCCTTGTTCAAACTTGAAAATGTCTATTACCTATCATCACCAGGGGTCAGTTCGCGAAACTCAGTTGTAAATCTACGTGCATACTATGTCATGCCTGAGTAGACCAATTTATCACTGTGTAACTGAGTAGACCAATTTATCACTGTGTAACTGGTATTAAAAGGTATTGTAGGACATACGCACGAATTTGGCGAACGTACCCAAGGATAGTAAGGTAAACAATCTCCTTTTGACAGGCATATCTCTTCACACTTTGAAGCATTCTCCCATTATCCCTGTACTTAAGAATGTATCTTTTGATCATTTGATCATAATGTTCTTAAGAGCTATAGACCAGTTGCCAATGGCTCCCATGCTGTTCAACTTGTATATCAGCGACGTACCGCAAACAACATGTAGACAATATGGCTACGCCGACGATCTTGCCCTTCTCCACTCGGACAGCAGCTGGACAGAAGTAGAAAGTACACTTACCGCAGATATGGCCCTACTTGCAGCATATCTCCAGACCTGAAGACTGAAGCTGAGCGAAGCCAAGACCACCGCTAATGCCTTCCACCTCAACAACAAATAGGCTCATCGCCAGCTTCAAATCAACCTCAATGGAGCGCCTCTGCCATACAATCCTACACCAACCTATCTGGGAGTGAAGCTTGGCGGCAGCTTACCTACCGGCAGCACCTCGAGTCCGTATGCGCCAAGGTATCTTCGAGGAATAACCTCCTGTGCCGCCTTGCTGGATCCTCATGGGGTGCCACCCCAACGACTCTACGCACCACCGCCTTGACTCTGGTCTACAGTGCTGCTGAATATGCCGCCCCAGCATGGTGCAACAGCTCTCACACAAAGAAGCTGGACACAGTACTCAACGAGACCTTGAGAACCATTACTGGTTGCCTCCGTCCTAGTCCATCTGAGTTTCTACCAGGGCTTTCAGGCATTCCACCTGCAGTGCTTCGGAGAGAACACCACACACACAAACTAGTGAATAAGGCTCTGCTGAACAACAAGCACCTGCTTCATAACACTGTCAAAGAATCACACCAGCTCGGCAGACAGAGACTGTGTTCTCGTCGACCTTTCTGGCGACAAGTTGCTAAACTCTCCCGCTCTCCATTCAACATCTTACAGACATGGAATACTGCCTGGCTAGATACTCCAATACCAGATCAACTCATTACACCTATGACAGAACTACCACCTGGTAGCAATCTCCCACGCAAGGAATGGGTCACCTTAAACCGGATTCGCACAGGAGTCGGTCGTTTCAACAGCAATATGCACCGATAGGTGCTGCGGCCATCGCCAGCCTGCCAATGTGGTTCTCCATCACAGACTGCGGATCACATTCTAATGAGTGCCCTATCTTTCGTCCATCGGTGGACATAGACTTTTCAAACCCCGGCCAACCAATCAACAGTGAGCTGGCTCCACCGTGTACAACATATTTAGCTGCTGCTTCATACACAAGAAGAAGAAGATTGCCAAATTGATTGACATGATTGAGAAGGCAGCATCACGCCAAGTAATACAGAATGCTGGCGACCATGATCTTGGTGAGCCATTGCAATCTGCATACAAATCTCACCATTCTCGCCATCCTCTAGGTTAGAAATTACATCCTTCAAACCATTGACCATGATATTTTGATTAAAAGGCTTGAAACTAGTTTTGGTATCACAGACACTACTCTTGCCTGCTCACTGACAGAAGTACTCGAGTGATGG